>CAIGQQ010034267.1:2541414-2605520 GCA_903798035.1 Danio albolineatus
ATTGATTGATTGATTGATTGATTGATTGATTGATTGATTGATTGATTTGATGTCATGCACAAGGGTCAGCGGACATCAATTGGTGTGATGCAATAAAATTGTAATAAAATAAGATTGGCCTTGCTTTGAAATTCTTAAAAATGGCACTCATGCACTATCTTAGTAAACCTTACCTGCATGCAAACCTTAAAAACGCAAGTGAAATATAAATGAATGAAGTAATTCCAAATGCCTCTCTTGCATTGTGCATTATAAAAGAGTTGCTGTATTTGAAATAAAATTGTAGAAAATACAGTAATTATTTACTTAATTACAGTAATTATTTAAGCATACTGTAGTGCAGACTACTCACAATTACATTTTATATAACTAAATCATTTCAGGTGTTCTGAGTAACAAAGACATAGCACATGGATAATGCAGACTAGTAGCCCTAGTATTTAGATAATGCAGACTAGTAGACTAGTATTTAGACTTAAAGTAACCAAATTGGCCCTTTTCAAAATCATACACTTTATTGTCAAACATACATTAAACTGTACAGATTCATGTGAATTGGGCCCCAATTTGGCAAAACTTAAAACAATTGAAATGTCCTGTGATCTCGAGCTGATAAAACAACAAAGAGGCGAGCATAAAGTTTTATGTGTTTATTTTAGTTCCAGCTGATTGGGGAGATTACATCAAGTCACATGTTGGTGTAACAAACATTTGGACAAGATTGTTTTGTGATGTCATTCCCCACGCTAAAAACTATATGTAATCACTTTTTATGAGCTTGCTATCATGCTGTAAGTCACGTACCACAACGTTTGAGAGTTACGTTTATGGTGCGGGACGTCCTTGAAGTTGAAACTGACTCTTGCTGATATAGACAAGCCGGTGACACAGCAATCATGTTCGCCAGACCTGAAAACCTTTGGAATTTACATTTGACAGCATTCAGGTGAACGCATATCTGAGCTACTTTTCATGTCAGGGTTTTGCAAATGTGAAGGAATGCTTTCATATTGTTATACAATACTGGGCTCTTTTGCAGCGGTATCAATGGGGAAATCAAGAATATCAGTAACTTACTTTTTTGCTCATTTATTGCTCATTATTTAGCCTACAGGCCCCTCCACACCAAGGACGATAACTATAATGATAAATAATAATAATAATAAATCTTTCCTTTATTATTTAAAAGAATAGTGAGCTACATTAGAGTTGCACATGGGAATGATATCACTGGAATCATTTTCAGAATTATTCTTTTCTGTCAATAAGGACCCAGCCTGAGTTTAAATTGACTCACAACTAAATTGCAGTGCGCACTTCTAACAAACACAACAGTTACTATGTTTACATGGACATCAGTAATCAAAATATTTGCCTTAATCGGAATATAATTTGACTTAGGTGTTTGCATGAGTTGCATTTTGATTGTTCCTTTCATGATCCCGTTTCATATGTTATAGCACGTGACATTGCGTCACCACACTTTTCCTCCAGAGTTTCATGTCATTTCGGGTGTTTCATTTTTAATTAGTCGAATTTAACTGCAGTTTGCCACTTTCAATTTAATTCAGGAACATTTTGTGCATTCCCCTGTGACAAACCAGATATTGCATGCAAGTATGAACTGCTGCAAGAGTGTTGTTTTAATGGAATTTGATACCGCATGGCCTATGGGAAAAAACCTCAACATTTCTTGATTTGGGTGTCTGTGGTCCTTCACTGACTCGGTAGGTGCAGAGAATAGTGTCAAACAGTGTGTATAGACTATCCTGTCGTAAAATGTGCCGAAAATCCTACACAACGGTAATAGTTTGATTAAGGTGTTTACATGTACTCCACAGATAATAATAATAATAATAATAATAATAATAATAATAATAATAATAATAATAATAATGCGTCTAAATAATAATAAAGTGACTAAAATCAGAATACTCCACGTCTTAATTCGATTTCGGTTTAGATCAATTATGACTTTAATCAGATTAAAAATCAAAAATCATTAAAAATCGCTGTTCACATGGTAGACTCTTAATCAGAGTATTGTCTTATTATTGGTGTCTATGTAAACGTACTCAGTTTTGTACGTTGGTGTGATGCTGTTTTTTCTTCATCATTATAGTTGATAATCTTTACAATTATTGTATTTGCGTGAAAAGGGCTTCAACCTGTTGATTTTATTTAAATATGTGTGTGTAACTATAACAGTTTCTAAAAAGTGTATTCTTAGTCAGAGATAGTATCTACATTATATTGTAAAAAAAGTTGTGGAAGCTGCATGATAAAAATATTTAATTAAATATTAAAATTTTTCATGTTTTATACTTTTGAAACATATTTAACATTTTGCAATTCACACTGTATGAAATGTTGGGATTCCACACAATTCCTTTATGTTGTGCCAACACAAATAAAGTTAACTTAATCATTTACATTTAAGCGGATTAAACATAAAATACTTAATACAAGAATTGTGTTGTTTCAACACGTTTGAAATAAGTAGTTTAAACAAGCAGCAAAAGTACTTTTTGAGTGCAAATCCCTTTTAAATGTATATATTTATTTACTTTTAAATAAAATATCTGTATTTAGTGATACAGTTACCAAATCAAGCCCTGATACAAGAAAACATGAAACAAAAAGATAATGTTCGAAACTGTGACTTTTGCCTCAGTAAACTCTGGGGAAGAAAAATGTTTTTGCAGTTACGTTTACATATGGGATAAAATTAGGGTGGCGCCATGGTGGCATAGTGAGTAGCACGTTTGCCTCACAGCAAGAAGGTTGCTGGTTCGAGCCTCGGCTGGGTCAGTTGGCATTTCTGTGTGGAGTTTGCAAGTTCTCCCCGTGGTTGTGTGGGTTTCCTCCGCGTGCTCTGGTTTCCCCCACAAGTCCAAAGATATGTGGTACAGGTGAATTAGGTAAGCTAAATTGTTCGTAGTGTATGTGTGTGAATGAGTGTGTATGGATGTTTCCCTGAGATGGGTTGCAGCTCGAAGCGCATCCGCTGCGTAAAACATGCTGGATAAGTTGGTGGTTCATTCCGCTGTGGTGACCCCGGATTAAAAAAAGGGACGAAGCCGACAAGAAAATGAAAAAAGTTAAAAGTGAGAACTAATGTGTAACTTACCAAACAAAAAATCCAGTCATGTTCAGTAAGGTTACTGAGAGTACATTGTGAATTAAGTTGTTACAGCCATATCTGGATAATTACTAAAGCTAAACAGGGCTGAGCCTGGTCACTACCTGGATGGGAGACCACATGGGGAAACTAGGTTGCTGTTAGAAGTGGTGTTAGTGAAGCCAGCAGGGGGCACTCAACTTGCAGTCTGTGTGTGTCCTTTTGCCCCAGTAAAGTAAAGGGGACACCATACTGGTGGTGAGTGCTGTCTTTCAGATGTTAGACTGAGGTCCTGACTCTCTGTGGTCATTAAAAATCACACTTCTCGTGAAGAGTAGGAGTGTAACCCAGATGTTCTGGCCAAATTCCCTCCTTCAGCCCTTAACTATCATGGCCTCCCAATCATCCCCCATCGACTAAATTGGCTCTCTCACTGTCTCTCCACTCCACCTATAGCTGGTGTGTGGTGAGCGCACTGGCGCCGTTGTCCTGTGGCTGCTCTTTATTTGACATATTGCATATTCATAATTATTATTTTGATTCATAATTATCTTGCAAAAACAAATGTCAAATGTATGGCTCAAGTGCTTATTTCTGTCCTTGCAGCTGTGAGCGTTTCTTGAAAGTGTCTCTGTGTGTGTTTATTTAATGTTCTTCAAAAGATAATGGTTATATTTGATAGCTCTGGACAAACTGTGCGCTATGCAGTCGACTGGAAAACATGAGCAAATGCAGTGTAATTCAGAGCAGACTTGCTGTTGTTTTCTTTGTCTTGTGCAACCTACCAGCAATCACGACAGCTGCTTTGTCGAGGAGCAGGTACTTAAGCTGAAAGTGCACCTGTCATGTCATTTGTCTAAGAGTTCCAAGGCCACTCAACAGGTAGCAGAATGGCAGCTACAGCTGCCAGTCACAACCTCCATCAAAAACTCATGCAGGAAGCTCGCAGAACACAGCTGTCAAATGACTCCAATAGTTTCCTCTGGGACCGTGACTTTCACTATATGAAGAAGAACAAGCATAGAACAATCTGACTTTCACCCATGTGACTCTGACCTCTGCTTACAGTTTCCCCAAATGACTAATATATTGTTAGGTGAGCAGATTGCTGAGATCAAAACCGTTTTTTAGTTTGGTGCTCAAAAAAAGCATTGAAATCTCTCTTATGATTATCTGTGTGCAGGGACAAATTTTTATTTTGGGGGAAATATATATTATATAAAAAGGTAAATATAATATATAATAATATATAAAAATAAATTGTGGTAAACAGGGATATATGGTCACCCAATAATACTGTCAATATTAAATTAAGTTTTAGTATTTAATATTTACAAATGGGAACATTAATCACCGCATTTAGGATACAGATTTGTAGTACACTGCCACAGAAACTGCATTTTAGCTTTATAAACTAGTACACAGACACTGTAAACTACTTTTAAAAAGTATGAAATTTGATTATTTAAAAAAAATAAAAAAATAAAAAACAATAAATGACATAGGGAGTATGATTTCAGCCTCTGTGAACATGATTTTTCACTAGACGAACAGGCATAGAATAATCTGACTTTCACCCCTGTGACTCTGACCTCTGCTTAGTTTCCTCAAATGTTTGTCATATTGTATGACCAGATTTCTGAGATGCAAACATTTTGTAGTTTGATGGTTAAAAATAGCATTGAAATCTTGCTTATGGTTATTTATGAGTTCAAAAACAAATGCAGACAATAAACTGAGTAAAAAGAGTCATTTTTAATTTTAAAATCAGGGACCAAAAAGTAAACTAAAATTGTAGTAAACAGGGATGTCTGATCACCCTTATCTAGTCCAGATAGATTAAAGTTTTTGCTTTTTTTCAAATTAATTCTGATGTTGAGGCCTGTGCTTGGCATAATTTAAGGTAATTTGCAAGATACTGTCATAAATTCATGGGAATTATATCAATATTTAAAAATTGCCAGTGCTGCAATGTCACAATGCGACTACACTGATATTAATAGCAGCTTGTTATACCATAACTTTATATTACTACATTCTTATTTATATTAGGCTACTTATTTATAATACTCTACATAATAGCTGCAACAGGAGTGCACAGGTAGGATTTGTTATATATAAATATATAGAATTGTAAACATGGATCACCACAATGGTGCCTTTAAGATTTAACTAATGGCACCCTGCCACAGAAACATCTTAGAAAATGTTATATTACATACTGTGTATAATAATCTGATTGTCCTGACATTTTCTGAAATACGTGCTTTGTATTATCTTTCTCTTTTAGCACTTTCCAGATTCTTGTTTAGGTTTAGAGTGTCATATCATTCTTTTTCTGTCCAGGTGATCTCATAGCCTCTATAATATTCAGGTCTGGACCCTATGGAGGCCATTTCATGACTTTCTTTGTTTCATCAGTTTAACTGCAATTAGCAGATCATTATCATGCTGAAAATGAAAACTATTACAACTGAAGTCTTTTCCAGTAGGATTGACATAACAGATTAAAATCTGATCACAATTCCATCAATTCAGACAATATTGCTAACAACACTGGTAGAAATGCAGCTCAAACAAGAACGAACAGCCTCTCACTAATATCTTGTCTTAAACAATTAAACTAAAGCAATTCAAAATCTAATCTAACCTAACTCTAATCCTAACAAACCATTTATCAACTGAAAGATAATTTATTCCACCTTAAAAAAAACACACTTATGACTTATGTAAATTACTGTAAACTTTGCTTTAAAAAGCATGCAATTTTATTATTGCCGGCTAGTACAGTTCTAAGAAGTGCTGTCAAACGATTCCAGAAGTTTCCTTTGGGACCAAGAAGAAGAACAACCATAGAACAATCTGACTTTCACCCATGTGACTCTGACCTCTGCTTACAGTTTCCCCAAAATGACTGGCAATGATTCCTGCTGGCCTCCGACTGTAAAAGTTCCAAAGGCAAGAATAATCCGGCTCTGAGCAATTACTAAATACTCTCCTAATCTGTGGGATCTCTCCAAACTGTTTCCAAACACCTCTATTTCATGCTGTTTACCTCTTGATTGTTTCCAAGTGGTCGCTCAGAGGTTGTGCACTGAGTTGGTATGCGCTCATGGCCATGTGTTGGCTCGTGGTGGGGGGCCCAGTAATCAAAGCCAGGCCTCAGGAAGGGCAAGGATAGATCTGAGTTTGCAGCTGCTGATGCCATCTGATTTGAGCACTGGCCCAGTATTCACTAGCCCTATATGCAGGGAAATATGTCCTTTGACTGGAAAACATTCTTTGAACTGCAGCGGTTGACACAAATGAAGTTCTTGAGTAAAAGTACAGACATAAAAGATTTAGGTCATTCTTTTTAATCCTTTTTACTTTAAATCTTGATTTTTGGTGTGTTTTTAAATATTAAATGTACAAAAAAAAGACGCAACAATGTGAAATAAAAGCAAACTATACTTTTTTAGGACTCATGTGTTTAAAGTAAACTTTAGGAATGGAATTTAGTCAAATTTGTTTAACCAAGCTCACTGAAATAAGGCTGTTGAGTCATTTTACTAGTCATTTGTAGTTACTTTTCCCAATAAGAACATTTTACTCTCAAAGTGACAAACAAATAAGTAAACAAGCAGTAGATTTCTTGTTACAATCTGTCTATATTAAGTTCTAACCAGTGTTCTGGTTGATGAATCTTTTTATATTCTTCAAAACTCGTCTTACACAGATAACTAATGCTAGTAATCAATGCTAATTCATGTGCACAAACAAGTCAAAATAACTATAGCATACAACCTAGTATATAAAACAGTATACAATGTAGTATAAAAAATGTAAATATAAACTATATAAATCCTTAAAATAGTAAAAAAAAGAGCACATCAAAGTTTAAAACAAAATGCTAGTAATTGATGTCATATATAAAAATGATAAAGCAAAACTAAACAGCATAAATACAGATTCACAATGGAGTGTTTGAATACTCCGCACACACACTCATATATGTAAAAACAAAACAGTGTGATGTGGCTCTTGTGGATAAAGCTAATAAAAATGCTTGTCACAGGGGAAATCATTCTCCTCTCTGCCATGTTCATCAAAATTATTTCCCAATAGTAATGAGACAAATCAGTTCACTAGAGAATAGGGTATGGAGACAGATTAGTCTCAAAAATAATACATTTACAAAATTTAAATCATTCACGCGTAAAAATCAATACATTTACAAAATCCAATTCGTAAAATTTAAAACACAATTAATACGCACACGAATCCAATCCGTAAATTCAAAACACGATTCATAAGTACATCAATTCAATTCGTAACTACACAAATCCAATTCAAAAGTTAAAATACAGTTCACAAATACACAAAATGCTATTGGTAAATTCAAACAATTTATAAATAAACAACACAATTCATAAACACACAGAACACAACTTGTAAATTAAATTACAGTTCATAATTCCACAAAACACAATTTGTAAATTAGAACACAATTCATAAATACACAGAATACAACTCGTAAATTAAAACACAATTCATAAATACACAGAATACAACTCATATATTCAATTTATTAATACTTAAATCTAATTCGTAACTACACATCCAGTTTGTAAATTCAAATTTGAATTTAAATTTAAATTCAAAAAACAATTCAAAACAATTTATAATACACAAAACACGATTCGTACATTCATTCATTCATTTTCTTGTCAGCTTAGTCCCTTTATTAATCCGGGGTCGCCACAGCGGAATCAACCACCAACTTATCCAGCATATTTTTACACAGCGGATGCCCTTCCAGCCGCAACCCATCCCTGGGAAACATTCACACACACACACATTCACACTCATACACTATACGGACAATTTAGCCTATCCAATTCACCTATGCCACATGTCTTTGGACTTGTGGGGGAAACCGGAGCACCCGGAGGAAACCCACGCAACATGCAAACTCCACAAAGAAATGCCAACTGACCCAGCCGGGGCTCGAACCAGCGACCTTCTTGCTGTGAGGCGAACGTGCTAACCACTAGGCCACCGTGGCGCCCTACGATTCGTACATACTAAACACAATTTATATATACACACCCAAATCAGAAAAAGATGGCATTTTCTTTCACTTGTACATATAAATTCTGTTTAGAATTAACGAATAGATGTTTATTTACAAATTAAACTAAGTTCACCTGACAAAAAATGACATATTTTGCGTTCATATTGTCTGGAATGAAATACAAGCCAATGTAAATTTGTAAATCACTATTTTCTTTTTTATTTGTGTTTTCCATATTGTCCCTACTTCACTGATTCGGGGTTGTACAGAAATCCAATTCAATTGGGCAAATGTTTATGAACTGGATTTTGTGCGTTTATATGAAATCTATTCAGGAAATGTGTTGTTTTTGAGACTGATCTGACTCCATATTTATGGACGTCTACAGCAACTTTATATGCATTACATGTTGATTTTGGTAGTTTATAAGGACTGTAATGTATTTCATTCTGTAACATCTCCCTATTATCATCGCCGTACCTTAACCTTACCCCTACATGTAAGCCTCACAGGATGTTTTTCGAATTTTTAATAAAAAAAAAAAAAAACATGTTAAGTATGATTTTTAGAAACCTTCAAATGTCTCCTACACTAAACATGGTGCTGAGGTGACTGATAAAATAGTACATATAGCTACAGATTTAATGGTTGATCATCTGTCGTTGTCAGTCAGCATAAAATCACACTCCATTAAAACTTCTCAGTGTAAAAGCATTAAGTACACTGTGAAAAATGCACACAATTCATTCATGTTGACTTAACACAAATCGATTAAGTTAACTTTAACAAATGTATGTGGATTGAACATGAAAACATTAAGTTGACACAATGAAATCTTAAGAATTATGCAGCTCATTTTAAATATGTAGTTTATTTAACCAAAAATAAATATTTTTTGGAGTGTAGGTATTCTTAAAGGGACAGTTCCACCAAAATTGAACATTCTGGCATCATTTACTCATCCTCCACTTGTTGCAAACCATTTTGAGTGTCTTCCTTTTGTTGAACATAAAGAAAGATATTTTGAAGAATGTAGGGGAAAATAGCCATTTTTGTCTTTTTTCCCCCTCAAATATTCTTTAAAATATCTGCCTTTGTGTTCAACAGAAGAAAATGTACAAATATTATGAACCAAATGATTAGGACATTTTAGTTTGTGAACTGTCCTTTTAATTTAAATAATATAAATAATAATATAAAATGTCTCTATTCACTACTTCCTTGTGTCTGCTGGTGGCCTATCTAATAATGCAATCCAATGTTAATAATACAATCCAATGTTCATTCATTCATTCATTAATTTTCTTTTTGGCTAAGTCCCTTTATCAATCCACAGCGGAATGAACCGCCAACTTATGCAGCATTTGTTTTACGCAGCGGATGCCCTTCCAGCTGCAACCCCTCTCTGGAAAAACAATCCAATGTTACTTCAATAAAATAAAAACAAAGACTGTTGGATGTTTCTAACGGTTTGATATTAAAGCTTTGCTTGTAACTTTGTTTCAGATTCGGATGGACACAGTCAATAACCTGGAATGGACCAGTTTTTTGTGGACACTCACCTTGGATTTGCTGAAAAAGAGGAGGATGCGGTTTTTACTGGGACTTGATATAGTCAATGGTATTGACATGGAATCTTCTGTCAGTGGAGGGAGAGTTGGGGGATGTCAGAAAACACAGGACAGATATTTACAACTTCCTCAGGTAAAGCAATCCACTGATCTTTTTTTTCTGTTCTTACCTTTCTTTCTGCCAAATGAATGGGTACAAACCTTACAGAGTGCACATTTATAGTTGGGCTAGATTCTAAATACGTTTCATGACATATTTATTTAGAGTTGTTAAACACCATTGTTCAACTGTTTGTGATTGGTACATTTTCTTTCTTTTTTTAAGAAGCAATTGCTTTTATTCAACAATGACAATGCAATGATCTGTATTGACATTTGTTTATATTAAGTTGTACAAGGTTTCTCTGTTCTTTTAAACTTTCTCCGATGCACTGCAAAAATGCTTTTCTTAAAGGTTTTGTCTTGCTTGAAGTTCATATATTGAAATATTCTTAAATCAACAAGCATTTACTTGATAAGTACAAAATATTGCTTTGTTTTCAGAAATAATACATCAAAACTACACTCAAAAAAATATGTCTGCTGCTTGTTCACTCTACTTAATTATAATGAGCTGAATCAATACAATTCTTAGAGATTTTTCTAGGATAACTTACTTGTTTTATGTTCAATCAACTTAAATTTGTAAAAGCAATTGAGTTAACGTAATTGATTTGTGTTGAGACAACATGAAAGAATAGTGTGTAACCCTACATTTTTTACAGTGTAAATGAGGTTTTCCTTAAAATAAGCTAAATTGTCTACTAATTGGGTAAGAAACATAATCTTATATCAAAGAGAAAACAAGATTACTTTAAGGTTTCATAACCAAGATTATTTTGATCGTTTTAAGAAAAGGACTCACTTAATTTTGACTTAATATTTCTGAAAACAAGACCATATTCTTTGCTTGTCTAGAAAATGCTTCTTGATTTAAGAATATTTAGATTTTCGGACTAGAAACAAGATGTAAGAAGCATTTTTGCAGTGTGTAAACAAGTCAGTTATTGCCTTAAAGCGGTGGTCCACTACGATATCGTATTAGTTGATGTGTTATGTAGCTGTGTAAACATAAACAACATTTCTGAGTATAATATGCTCAAAGTTCAATGTAAAGGGAGATATTGGCTTTTACGGAGCCAAAAAAAGCCTACTTAGCAAAGCCTACAGCGAACGAATTTTGGGATTACAAAAAAAATACATCCGGGTTAATGAGATGAATAAACGCTTAAGGTAACGCGCATTCACCACGCACATATATGGGCGTGTCCAGAGGAGCTGTAATGTTATAGCAGAGAAAGCTAAATGCTGTCCAAACGCTGCTTTTCCACAGAGCTTCCTCCATTTCTGTATTTAGGCTTCCAAAGGACACGACACAAAGAGAGAAGTGATTACAGTTTAATTTGAATTATGTTCCAGAGAACTATAAAAAAAAAAAGATATAGCTAGCATTTGACAAAGGACAGCTTCCTGAATCTTTCACAGTTTAGTGCTGGATTTGGCTAAAAACCAACAAAGCTGTGGATTGTGAGCCACAACCTGTAAATGTTTTTATTTGTTAAAATTGATCAACTACATGCACAGTTTCTAGCGTTAACAGTATGTTGTAGCATGGACATAAAAAAGGATGTAAAAAATGGGAAATGCTGTTTGGCACCGCTAACAATTTAGCTACAAATTCATATTTATCAGTCAAACCCCTGTCAACACCCACGATCATCAGCAGCGCTGCAGTGTTTCTCTATGCGGATGCTTTCAGTGTCTCTCTATGCAGCCGCTTTCCGTGCCTTCTACATCTCAAATAATAAACTCGCAAAAGATATACGAACGTTTTATATTACTTACAAATGCTTATTCCAAATATATGTGGAAGACACTTGTCAGATATTATTTCAGAGAGCAGGTGTGAGGTTCAGCTGTGTGCTTTTCGTTTTCTGTCTGATTCAGCTACTGTTTACACAGCGCTAAAGCGAATGCTTGTAGAGGCATGAGGTGGAGATGTGGAGCCAATCCGTAAATCCAGCACATAATATTAGCTGACCAATCAGAGCCTCTTGAGGGCGGGCCTTTCAGAGGAACTAGGAAATATGACAGTCGTTTTCATGTTAGCCGAGTAGCTGTATATAAAAAGTAAGATATATGAAAAAATAATGTGATTTTCTACAAGCACACATTGCTTTGCATCTTATAAACACAACCAAACCTTAAAAATACACCGTGCACGCATTTAAATATGTAAGTTGAATCAACTTAATTCTGCTAAATCATTTTATTACCTCAAACTGAAGTTAAACCTCATATAACTTTACAATGAAATTGACATGTTAACTTATTTCAAATTAAAGTAACTTAAATACCTATGCTGTCTTGATTTAATGATCAAAATCATTTTTACAGTGTATTAACAAAATAAATCTTAAAAAAGAAAGAATTTGAAGAACTTTACAATACAGTTAAATTCGTTACTGTTATGTATTGCTAACACAAAAAAATAATGTTCAATACATGTTTACAATATTTATTCATCTTGGTTAACATTAGTTAAAGGAAATCAAGAAATTCATTGTTAATCTAAAGCACAGCTTTTTATAATGCATTACTTAAATGTTGAACTGTAATTCCTAAATGCTGTCCAAGATTGTTCATACTTTGTTCACGTTAGTAAATACATTAACTAACATTAACTAATCAACCATTATTTAAGTATTAAGTAATTACTTAAGTATAACTTAAAGGTTTAAACAAAATAGTGAGCAGTGAATAGTAAGGATGCTGGAATAATAGTAATAATTTATTCTCTAAAAAGTATTGATATATAGAATAAATGAAAAATTATATATTTAAAAGGAAAAATCACAAAGATATTGTTGACCCCAAACCTCTGAACAATACTGTATATAAACTTAGATAATATATAAATAAAAAGCATTTTTGGCAAGGTCATCAAAATTTCTTTGCGCATTTTTGTTAACTCTGGCTTGGCAAACCTTGACAAGCGTTCCTTTAATGTTTCTTTTGTGAACTTTAAGGTGTGTCAAATACCAAGATGAATGCTTAACTACACCCAGTCTTGATTTCCCATGAGCAATTTGTAATATGTCATTAAATTCACGGCTCCACACAAACTGCTCTTTCATTTTCAGATGAGCTAATCAAATAAAGTCATAAAAAGGAGGAACAGGACCTCACATTCCAAAGGCCTTTGATCTTTTTGCAATGAATCCATGAGATTACATGCCTGATTATATCCAGGTGTTGAGTCATAACTTCAGAGGTTCAGAGCATACAAAGTAATATTCGTCTTTAAGGCCTGCTAATTTTTCTTTTTTTTCTTTCTTTCTGTTTTTACAAAGACAGCTCCTTTTAATGACACAGTTCACCCAAAAATGCGTATACTTTCCCTCCAAATGGTTTCAAACCATTATGAGTGTCTTTATCTGATAACATATAAGAAGATATTTTGAAGAATGTTGCCACCCGATAGCCATTAGCTAAAACTGTATGATGTATCTCAGAAATAAAGGTACAAAATCTGTCACTGAGGTGGTATACCTTTTCAAAAAGTACACTTCTGTACCGTAGTACCTTTAGCAGGCCCGTAGCCTGGTGAAATGGGTGGTTCTTTTTTTCTCAAAAAGTGGACCTTTTTTTGCAGTTTTAGGCCTCATTTAGGTTATTATTTAATTATGAGATGTAAATATTGCATTTTAGTGACACTTTAAGCACTATTTTAGCTGAAATAGCTTGTTGGATCATCATCACAACCAAAAAAAGTACATGGATAACAACAATAGCCAAATTGGTATTCAAATTCATTTTAATATTGATCGCATTTGGTGCTTCACAGCTTTTCATTAGTCATTTTTTGTTTCAGGAATAAGGTGCAAGATTTAGAAGTTACTTAAATTGTTATGAGGATGTCTATGGTAATCTGCTCAGTGTGTGCGTTCAATATTTCAGGAGGCGTGGCTTTTGGACTGTAGGTAGGGACCTGCGTTTTCAATGCTATCATGCTAAGTTAGCGTTTTCACAGATCACCTACTGCACATTTAAACTCTAAAAAAAAGCTTGGTTGTTTAAACTCTAATATGGGTCCTATTTAGATCGCACTATTGTGTCTTTCTTTTTCATTCTTTTATAACTTGTTTTTACTCATTTTAATCTGCTTTTATGTTTTTTTATTATTTGTTTTTATTTTCTTATACTTCAATTTTATTTCTGTTTATGTAAAGCACTTTGAATTGCCACTGTGTATGAAATGTGCTATATAAATAAACTTGCCTTGCCTTAAATCATAAAAACAATAGTACAGTAGCGAAGGATGACTTACGTCAGATTGTATGTTTGCTTGCAGCTGGATGTTGAAAAATAATTGTGTGCGTTGTCCAAAGCTGATTAGCTGAAGTCACACCCAAGCGACAGCCAATAGTGGATTACACTTGGTCTTAAAACCTCTTTCAATGGGTTATTTTCACTATTTATGATGGCACAGCAGTCAAAATAGGACAAATTAGCTCATGTATGGGACACATTCTGGACCTTTGGCAGTGAGGACCTGTACAATTTTGTACCTTTAACCCTCACTTTTGTACCTTTAAGTTATCGTGAGGTGCACATTTGTACCTTTTAGGTATTAATGTGTACCTTTAAAGATCTGTTAGGAACAAAAATGTACCTTTTGAGGTACCATCCCAGTGACAGATTTTGTACTTTTATTTCTGAGAGTGTACATACTGGAATTTATTTGGTATATATAATGTGTCGTTGTTTATGCACATTTCTCTTAGGGGATAAAAAGTTACTCAGTTGTTTTTTATGTGCATGCGTATTGTGGTGTTTCCATTAAGCAGTTTTTTATGTGATATTCCAAAATACATATAAAAATTAGTGTATGGAAACGTTACTGACATCTATAGTAGGAAAGAAAACATACTATCTTCAAAATATCTTCCTTTGTGTTCATGAGAAAAAAGACACTCAAGCTGGTTAGAAACAAGTGAATGTTGCGTAAATGATGACAGTTCATTTTTAAATTCCTTTACTTTACCTTCATGTAATGTAACTCTTTTTGTGTCCAGTCTGACATATTTCGGGCTCTCAGTCTTCAATAAGCTACAAAATCTATACAGTCTGTGACTTTAAAACATCCTCATCCATATAAAAGGATTAGAAAGATACTTCCTACTGCATACTTGTTCATGACTGAAAGAAAAGAACAGTGTTTAAATCCCCTGCGTTCTTTCTTCTTCCACTTTGCTTTCATCTTTTGTCAGATGGAGAGATACAATCCGAAACGTACCTTGATTATAATCTCTTCTCACTTTGAGAGAGGAGGCTTTTTCTCCATCGTGTTTTCCTGTTCTAACACAGATTTTAAAGGAACAGTCCACTCTTTTCTGAAATATGTTCATTTTACAAGTCGAGTTTTACCATTTATGGATCCATTCTCAGGGTCTGACTGAGCACGTTCAGCTTAGATTAGCATAAAGGATTAGACCTTAAGCATCTTGCTCGAACTTTTTTTTAAAGAGTTATGATAATGTTTTAATCTAAAGCTTGACTCTTCTTTAGCTACACTGTGTACTAAGAATGAACACAGAACATGAAAATTAGCTATTTTCTAGGCCACTATAGGAATAATAGTATGCTAGTAATAATCAAGCCTATTAAGCCGTACTATGGCTTCAGCAGGCACAATGATATTTTGCAGTACCAAAAAATAGTCCCTCTCAAGGTAACAGTACAGCAGGATATCATTGCCCATGCTGCAGCCCTGATACAGCAGTAAAGTTTCTTGATTATTACGCCAGAATGACAGTATAATTTCTAGTCATATTGACTTTTTTTCTGTCATTTTCTGTCAATCTTAGTACACGATGTAACTCATCGAATTTTTTTTTTTTTTTTTTTGGAGTGAGATGCTAATGGTCCAATCTGATTTAATGATTTATGCTAAGCTAAGCTAAAAGAGCTCTCGCTAGACCAGGATATTGGTTGAAAATATCCACAAATGTTAAAACTCAACTCTAGGTGACTTGTAAAATGAGCTTATTTCCAAAAAAGTGGAGTGTTCCTTTAATATTATTATTATTTTTGTATATGTTTAGTTTTGTGCAAGAACTCTGTATGTTAAAAAAAACATAGACACAAAAGGAAATAACTTACAAGGAAGTTTTGCTTATAGATTACTGCAGTTAGATAGCTGAAAGGATTTAAAAACAGATAGCACGTCCAAGCTGCTATTACAGAGCTGTGAAATGTGTGTCAGTGACACTGCAGATGGAAGATTTAGATAACTTATTTCAGGTTATAGTTCACAATGACTGTACTAATCTAAATACAGTTGCGAATTGGCAAATCATTGCAACGCACATACTGTAGCATGAGAGATATTGTATCTGCACTCATGCTTTTAGTTTTTTCCAGCATTCAAATAATTTATGTTTGCTGAAGCTACTTATTTAAAACGAGCTGAAACAACACAATTTTTTGGACAAATTATTTGTTTTATTTTTAATTGGCTTAAATTTCAATTTAAAAAAAAAAAAAAAGAAAAAAGAAAAGCTAACTAAACTTACCGTGTGGAACCCAGCATTTTTTTTACAGTAAAGGTTTTATATTATGGGGGTTTATTTCCGCCACAGAAAAAAATACATATAAATAAATGAAGAGGGTAATTATGACTTTTTGTTTTACAGTTCCAAGTTTATGGACACGATTTTTAATTTATGCTTTGCAATTTGGAAATCTCACACATTTAATACTTAAACCTCAATTTTTAAACTAAACTTATTTCTCTTAATTGTGACTGTTTTATCAGAACTCTATATTTTGCATTATGAGATTATATCTCATAATTCTGACTTTTAATTGCAATTCAAAGTTTATATTTTACAATTATAATTCTATATCCGTAAATTATTTTTTTTCCTCAGAACGCAGAGTTTAAATCTCAGTTCAGTTTATGTCTCGCATTCCTGTGGTTTATTTTCTCAGAATTGCAACTTGATTTTTTGCTACTGTAAATGTATATGCTCTCTTGCAATCCTGAGTTTATATCTCATCATGCTGATTTTTTAAATTAAAATTATTGTAATAAAATTCTTGTAATTTACAATTTTATATCTTTATGGTTTTATTGCAGATCCTAAAAAAGTTTTCTTACAATTTCTTAGTCCTGATTCAAATTGTCGCAATACTGACTTTTTAAAATTACATTGAGTTTACATCTCTCAATTCAATTAATTTCTCAAAAAATATTTATAAAGAAGTTTATATCACACCACTTTGAGTTTATATCTCACAATTACGACTTCAATTCTTCATAGACTTCAATTCTTACAATTGCAAACCAAAAATCGAACTTTATTTCTTGCAATACCAAACTAATCTTGCAATTCTAACTTCAATTCTAGATTTTAGCCTAATTATACTTCTGAATTTATATACAGTAAATATGCACTTCATAATTATATCTTGCTTCAGAATTTATTCAGAATTTATTTTTCTCAGTAAACAAAGCTTATTTCACAATTGTGAGCTTTCATTTACAGACTTACAGTTTTATTGCTTGCAATTGCATGTCCACAGGATTTCTTTCGAATTCTTTGCAAGTTCAAGTTTAGAGCAGTTCAAGTGTTTTTCCCATGTGAGAAAGCAACTTCTCACTATATTTTTATAATTTTACTTATACCAATTCCTAGTTCAAATCTTTTTATTCCTAAGTTTTTTTCTCAGAATTGTGAGATATAAAGTCACCCTTGTGAGCTTTAAAAGAAATTGTAAGATTGTGATTAAAAAAAACCCCATTAAAATCATGTTATAACTCACAACTGTGAATTTATAGCTTGTCATATTGAGAAATAAACAAAGTTGTGAAATATAAAACTGCAATTTTGAGGCAAAGAAAAGCTGAATTGTGCAATAAACGGTTGCTGGTATACCATTTTAAATAACTCCTGCTTCTTTAATCTAAAGCTGTTTATCTTTTATTTTGTTCCTTTTCATATCCTCGTCTCCTACCACACACATTTATGTAATGCACATTCTTGTATTGGATCTCAAGAATCTTGTGCATGTTGTTTGTGGTTTCTCGTTGACCTCCGTACGCCGGCTGTGTGTTAGACAGAGGCATTTTGTGGTGTGGCAGCTGAGAGCGTTGTGTGTTTGCACTCGGTGCTTGATGTCCTGCTGTTTATCCTTGGCCTGGGTTTATGAGAGCTGCAGGTCATTGCATAGATTTCATCACTGCAGCAGGGAAGGATGGCTACTTTGGATTTTTTTATTTTTGGTGTCTAATCAATAAGTTTGAATTAGTGGACTGCACACGTGTAGATCATTCAAGACGATGCTGTTGAGTCAAGCTTCACTGCAATGCTGATTATAGTAGCTTATATGAGAAAAAGTGCAATAGACTTTATTCAGGGGAGACAAGGAATTTTATGTGTGGATAAGAATAAGACTGCGAGGGAATAGACTTAGTCTGCATTCAAATTTGCCAACTTCATTACTATACAGTGTGTCTGTGAAATAAGACAGTATGTGAGCTGAGTAGTATATTCATACTCATAAATCAGGCAAAAAGTACCAGAATGACCTAAAACGTCTGATTGTGTGATGCAAAACTTGCGATTTCAGACAGCATTTGAATTTTGTCTGACAGCTGTTGTTTTTTATTTCTTTATTTGCACATTTCTTTATTTGAACAAAAAAAACAATAATTAGTTTTACTCTGATTAACTCATTTTTTTCTGTTCATTTGAATCATACTATTGTATTAATTATTTAGACTGCTTTGTATTCATAATTTTCAATTTACACTAATATGCGGGTGGTATGGTGGCTCAGTGGTTAACACTGTTGCCTCACAGCAAGCAGGTGGCTGGTTCAAGTCCCTACTGGGCCAATTGGCATTTCTGTGTGGTGTTTGCATGTTCTGCTCCGGTTTCCCCCACAGTCCAAAGACATGTGCTAAAGGTGAATTGAATAAACTAAATTGTCTAAAGTGTTTGTGTGAATGAGTGTGCATGGATGTTTCCCAGTACTGGGTTGCAGCTGGAAGGGTATCCGTTGTGTAAAACATTTGCTGGAGAAGCTTACTATTCCACTGTGGCGACCCTTAATGAATAAAGGGACTAAGCTGAATGGACACTAATGTGCCTTTGATTGATGTTTAAATAGGGCGTTAAATGATTAGTCAGATTTTTATTTTATTTATTTTTTTTTACTTTTTTTATGCTTTTTTTCTCTCAAAATTTCCACTGACCCCCTCACACTTCCTCAGATGTGGGGAAAAAACTCCCTTAAGGCCATATTATTGACCATAGTTATATTGGTGTAACTATTTTTGTTCATTCATTCATTTTCTTTTCGGCTTAGTCCCTTTATTAATCCGGGGTCGCACAACTTATCCAGCGGATGCCCTTCCAGCTGCAACCCATCTCTGGGAAACATCCATACACTCATTCACACTCATACACTACGGACAATTTAGCCTACCCATTCACCTGTACCGCATGTCTTTGGACTGTGGGGGAAACCGGAGCACCCGAAGGAAACCCACGCGAACGCAAGGAGAACATGCTCCTCACAGAAATGCTAACTGGCCCAGCCGAGGCTTGAACCAGTGACCTTCTTATTGTGCGGCGAGAGCACTACCTACTGTGCCACTGCGTCGTCCCATTTTTATGTATCATTTAGAATTTGTATAAAATTTCCACTCAAGCTTAAAAATGTGGTTACCATTGTTTAACAAACAAACGAATAAACAAACAAACATATGTTTTAATTGAAGCAAAACCGTGGTTAATTTTCATTAGGCCTGAATTTATATATATTAAAACATACAACCTACCGTAAACAATGTACTTCTATCCCTCACAGTCTTGTTTTTCACTCCTGTCAAAATTAAGGATGGCACTAAGTACATTTACTGTGTTGATTTAAAGAAACTATATGTAGGCCGACTTTAAGTACATTTTCACAGTTGTGTTCTTGTGCTTTTTTAAATTACGCATTGACTTGACATTAAGGGAAAGTTCACCTCCTAAAAAAAATGTCAGAATTATCTGTCATGACTTTTTTTGCTCTGTTGAACACAAAGGAAGTTAAACTGAAGATTACCGAGGGGGAATTTCAAGGTGTTTTTTTATTTGTTTGTTCCAACATTGGATGTCAGTGGCTGCTTTATTCCAACTCTCTTCCGAATGTCTTATTTTGTCTTCAACTGAAGAAAGAAATTCATAAGTTTAAAACCACTTGAGTGAGAGAAAATAGTGAGGGAACTATCCCTTTAACGCAAAGTCTGTAAACTAGCCAGGAAATCCCCTATACCCTTCCCTTTTATGTATTTATTTATTTCCCATATCATTGTCATAGAGTGTAGATTAAGCTTGTTATGTTTGAATCGGCGCCCATAAAGTAATAAACACAAACGGTCAACGCAGCTGGTCATGTGATGTCAACATGGCGGCGTCCATAAGGGGGCGACCCGCTCACCCTAGCCTAAAACAGCTTTTCCCGAAGACTCCTATCATATCTTACCATCAAGTGTACATCAGTTTAATTACACCGTTCCCCTCGAAACCTTTTAATTAGCAACAGCAGACTGACAGCACCTTCAGAGCGCGGTGTAAGTGGATTGAAGGCGCTCTTCTTCTTCTTCGTCTTCTCACTCCAGGGTTTCCTCGCCTTGATTTTTCTTTTCTCCAGGCGGCAGTGTGATTTCTGGCCGTGCGCGGCGCTGCACATCTCCAGCTCCCCTCTCTCTCTTTCTCGCTCACTCGCACACGGGCACAGGAGTGTGAGAGACAGCCATGGAGAGGTGGAGAAGCGACTGTTTTCTTTGTTATTTTTAAACTCCGAGATCCGCATCGATGACACGATTCACATCTCGCCGCATACAACGCTATTCCCGATGCGCTCGAAAGCGGAAAGTAGGTTCTCACAGGTACAGTACGGAGCACTTTTTTTCTTTCCTTCTCCTGGCTTGGGTGTAATGGGGGTTTGCGGTAACGGAGGGAGAGAGAGAGAGAGATAGAGAGGGAGAGATGAAATGCACCGTCGCTTATTCTCGCTGCTCGCGCCCGAATCCTCTGCCAGGTCGAGAGCGCGCTCATAAAGCTCTCGCGCTCGGATGATCGGCGCGTGTTGGAGTGCGAAAATCAGTGTTGCAAAGTTGCACACTAGTCCCTGGGCTGCGGAAGGGCCTGGCTGTGTGTGTATGTGTGTGTGTATGGAGTTTGTTTCTTACTTTCCCCTCCCCCATCCGCTCCTGCTGCTGCTGCTGAGGCCGAGACATGAATGCGATGAATGTGGGGCTCACTTCAAAGCAGATCGCGAGGGCAGCGAAAGGGGTGTTGTAATGTCGTCAGCGGAGGAAAAAACGCAGCGATCCGTTTTTAGATGGCCGCGCCGCGCAACGTTAAGTGGGATGATCGGCGTTTTCGGTGCGTAAAGATGGCTAGCGCGCTGTGACAACGTGCTCTCACACTAGTTGAGTCGGATCCGTGGAGCGGATCGGCGGGGAGAGCTCGCTAGAAATGTCGGCTCGTGCGCTCAAAGATGGTGAAAGTGTTTTTTTCGCCGTCTACGCTCACTTGTTAGGGAAGGTCTCGCGCCGCACGTACTTCCTCCCCTCGCGCGTTACCCTCTTTGATGCGGTTGATGTTCGTCGTATTTATGTTTTTGACTTGTACTTGTTGTTTTTTGCCTCGTAGCTCTACACAATTTACACTATTAGTGGGCTTTGTTTTCAGTAACAACGTCCCTGCTTGCGTAAAATGTTTCTAAATGCACGTCTCGCGCTGGATTAGCCTGCTAGCTCATCGCCATTGAAGTTAGCGCTGTTAAAGTTATTGACTCGGAAAGCTCAAGGTTTCTTTCCTCCTTAGCTCGCTTATCAAGCACATCAGACGCAATCTAGTTGGCAGGCAGTCACAGGTTTTAAGGTCGGGACTTGAAAGTGTTGGATTTATGGTGTCATAAAGCGTGTCACAGGTGAGTTCAAGAGTGTTTGTGCCATGATGGCTGCCCCCTTTTTGCTATCTCTGCTTTAAGATAGTCGCCCGAGGCCACTGGAAGTTTGATGGGCTTGTAGAGCAGAGCGGTGTTTGATTAAACTTTGATAACACTGGTTTTATGTTGCCTGAAAGGTCCACCGAGGTGTTATTACCGTTGAAGTTGTTGTTACAATGTTATTGACTAGTATGTGTTCAATGTTGTTTTCCTAATGGTGACATTTCATTTAGCTGTACTGTTTGTTATATGCACTTACCATAGCAATGTAGTCAATTAAATGCAACCAACATTTTTCATAGTTAATACATTGTGTATATTTCTAATGATTTCTGTGTTTAACCTGTAACAAGGACACCTTATGTAAGATGTAACCTTATCATATTGTCTTATAAAGGTGCATAATTAATGTTAGGGATATGTTTTGTGACAGTTAAAACTTTTTAAATACTGAATACATCAGCTTTTAATATGTGGTCCGACTCAAGAATTAAATGTATATCTATATATATTGCATATTTTACCCAAATCTGTGTATAAACAAGCCAGAATTTGTAAAGTGATCATCTGCAGTTAGTCATAGTTTTGCACAATTTGTGTTATATCACATTAAATCCTGCAAACTAAGAACATACTGTGTTTTGAAATCAGTTTGAGCCACTGATGGCACTCATTCTAAAAGAGATAGCTCACCCAAAAATGAAAATGCGTGCATCATTTGCTCACTCTTTAGATGTTTTGAACTTTCTTTTGTTAAACAAAACATAGGATATTTTGAAGAAATCTGGAAACCTAGTATTTGTGTTTGGAATTAGATTCTTTCTTCAAAATATCTTCTTTACTGTTCGACAGAAGAAAGAAACCCCTAAAGGTTTAGAACCACTTGAGGGTGGGTACATTTTAATTTTTGTGCAGTGAACTAACCCTTTAATGTTATTCTGTTTATTCAAAATGCCGAAATTCATGTCAGTTACATGGTTATTGAACTAAACGTTCTTCAAGCGGCTTATTGAATGTTTTTTCCTCCATGTCTTTCTCTTGCAGGAGGAATTCTTTCGCAGTGGCATTAATAGAAGTCTGGATATAAACTTTCTGCCTCGTGGGCTGTACTGGGACAGGGTGCAGGGACACTATGAGCATGAGTGTAAACGAGAAGGGCATCTGTTATCTGGCAGACCTGGGCAGCAGCTTCACTGAGGATGCCCCCAGACCCCCAGTCCCTGGGGAGGAGGGCGATCTGGTGTCCAGCGATGGGCGTCAGTACAACCACAGTTTTTACTCGTCCAAAAGCGACAGCCTCAAGAACGAGGCCTCCATAGCTACACCCAGAAGACCTGACCTGGACCTGGGCTATGAGCCCGAGGGTAGCGCTTCCCCAACGCCGCCCTATTTAAAGTGGGCGGAATCCTTACACTCGCTGCTGGACGACCAAGACGGCATCCACTTGTTTAGGACTTTCCTCAAGCAAGAGGAGTGCGCGGACATGCTGGACTTCTGGTTCGCTTGCAGCGGCTTCCGCAAGCAGGAGGCCAACGAAGGCAACGAGAAGATGCTGAAACTCGCGAAGGCCATTTACAAAAAGTACATCCTGGATAACAACGGAATCGTGTCCCGGCAGATCAAACCCGCCACCAAGAGCTTCATCAAAGACTGCGTGATGAAGCTGCACATCGATCCGGCCATGTTCGACCAGGCGCAGACGGAAATTCAGACTATGATAGAGGAGAACACCTACCCTTTGTTTTTAAAGTCCGACATTTACTTGGAGTACACCAGGACTGGCGGAGAGAGTCCCAAACTGTTCAGCGACCAGAGCTCGGTGTCGGGCAACGGCAAAGTCCTGCCGGGCTACTTGCCGACTGTGATCGAGGACGTGGAATGGAGGTGCGACCAGGAGGAGGAGCAGAACGCGGAAAGTGACCCCACTCCCAGCAACAGGCTGACCCAGAAGCTGCTCCTGGAAACCGTGCCTCAGCGGGTGGCCAACAGTAAAAGATATCAGGACAACCGTGAGTACAGGTAAATCCCTGCAGCTTTGAAAAAAACCCTCTCTCTCTCTCTCTTTCTGTCTTCTTCCATCCCCCTTCCCCCTCGCGGTGCAAGCGCAGTCAGAAGAAAAAGATAAAAAGGGAATCTGAGTTAAGCACAGCCTTCCACAGGAGATGAGAGGAATGCAGTATAGGCAGAAAGCTCTAAGTAGCTGCGACTGAGCTAGCAAGACAGATACTGGGTCGCAGCGTTGTCTTTGCCTACTGCGAGTTGGTGCAAGTGGGTGCTCTTTGTGTTCTCCATGCAGGTGTCTCTTGAATGGCAGGCTTTGCAGCAGAATAAAGGTTTCTTCAGGAGAACCACAACATGGATTCTCTTTAGAATGGGCACAAAGAAGCTGCACTGCATATTTTGTGCAGGAAAGAGAAAGCAATGCACAGCACTCCAAAAAGTTTAGCGGCATAGATTTAACCGGCGCTTTTACCTATATCTGATCCGGTGCCCTTTGAAGCCCAGAGCTGCGTATGGATTCGGTGTGTTTCTGAACGTGTTTAGATCTCTATCTCTCATGCCACCCGCGGTTTGCGTGCCGAGCGAGCGTATTGGAATGTGTGCTTCAGGTATTGTATTTTGTAATGAATTTTTGTGCTCAGACATTCCCCAGGCATTCCTCGCCACCAGTTGTGACAGCCCATTGTGCTCTTTTAGCGCACGGAGCTTTCTTGTTCATATCGTGCATCGCGCCGACATCGTTTAATCTGCAGAGATGTGCTTTTTAAGCCGCACTGTGAAATTTACAGCAAATCACTTGATGCATCAGAGCCTCGAGTCCCTCCATATGAGCAAAATGGGATTTAGAGATGTGACTGCTAAATACTTTAATCCTTGTCCTGCTGGAATAGAAAGCGGTGCATGTGGGCCTTTGAACAGCCTCTGCTGAAGATTACAAAGCTTTCCATCCCAGATTTAAAAGCAAATATCGACAGG
Organism: Danio albolineatus; assembly: GCA_903798035.1. NCBI lineage: Eukaryota > Metazoa > Chordata > Actinopteri > Cypriniformes > Danionidae > Danio > Danio albolineatus. The sequence continues at coordinate 2,566,193 of CAIGQQ010034267.1, forward strand.
TGCATTCACCGTGGCATATCAAAAGCAATAACTGCTCCAGGTATGCAGTGTTTGTAGGCCTTTACCAGAGCACAAGCAATTTTTGGTTCCAGTTACGTGCACTGTTATTACTATAGCTGCTTTTATGCTGTCAAATACACACAATGCAGTGTATAATAAATATTCAAAACATTAGAAACATGCATCTTACCTCATTATAATCCAGAAGATCTGAAGTTGACAAAATTGTCAGTTTGCAATCCAATCAATAATTCGTTATGTCAAGAACTGTTCTTTTTATGCTAACAAGGACAAAAAAACATTTTATATGTGAATCTGTTTTCTGTCTAAAATACTTAAATGCAACCAATTACTTAGTAATTAATAATATGAATTTTTTATATGGTTACCAATGTTATTAGCAATGATTAATTATACTTTCATACAAGATATACTCCAGTAATGGACCTTAATGTGGGGTAGGGCTGCAGTATCATAGCCAGTCACACTGCACTTTTCTCCCCATAGACTTCCGTTCATGCGCACGTGAATACGGCAGACTGAAAATGTAATCTCATGAGGCAAGTTTCACAGTTCGCTGTGTTGGAAAGTTCAAGCTTGGTAAACTCTGACCTGCAAAATTGCATCACATGACTGTGTGAGACCAATCGAAAATATAAACATGACCTCAGTGTACAGAAATTAAAAATATAAATCTAATCGTCTTGTTTAATCCATCCCCTTTTCACAGCGCAATTTAGCAAGCTCAAACTCTAGTGTGACTGCGGCATAACATACCTTTTTTTAACATAGTTGATTTTGTAATGATTATTAATGTCAGCTAATAATAGAATACATGTGAAAATATATAAGGGAATAGCATATTCCAGTTATACTGACATATGCAAGTCAAATGTTAGTCTAGTGCTACTTGTAGACTTTTCACATTAATCACTTAATGAATCACTTGCATATCTGTACTTTGTTGTTTATAATGAGAGAATTGATAATTCTGTCAGTGAGCTTGGACACACTCAACTTTTAGGCTGTGACTAATCTAAATGCCTCTGATTGGTTATTGCATTTATAAGCTCAACAGAAACCATGATGATTGCTTCTACTGCTCATCCATGCACATTTTGCTTTCGCCAAAGCTGTAATTTTAAATAATGACTCCTTATTTTGAATTTATGTAACATTTTTGCCCATTTTGGTGGAGTTTTTGACCATGATCTACATGCTGGTGAAGCTAAGCTAAAATTTCCTTAGATAGCTCTGATAGACTGCCTTAAAATCAGACTTTTTTCACTTCAAACCTGTATGTCTTTTTTGTTTGTGAGCGTATCTTGAGATGTCTTCAATTGGATTTTTTTTGGTCCATATAGTGGAAGTCCGTAGCATTCAGAAGAAAGGGATGCATGTTTTAAATGACTTTAGGATTAGAAAATAAAGGCAGGATTTCTGTTTTAGGTTAAATGTCCATTTGAAAACTGAAATGGTTTGATTTCTGGTTGGACTAGCATTTACAGTGTTTTTTAGACAAGCTCTTATATTTAGTCTGAATTGAATCACTTCAGAGATGAGGCACAAGGCAATTTCTTGTCTAAACTGCATTTATGATAAATAGCTTTCAGTGATGTAAACAAAACTATGTCAGCACCATAGAATAGTTTCAGGATGCATACCAGTAATGTGTTTTCCTTAGTTATTATTATAAAGGTGACCTATTTACCTTATTAAATATAGAGCTAGTCCTTGCCTAAACTAAGTCCTGTTTGTAAAACCAGCCATTAAAATGCATGTAAGTCAGAGAATATTGTCCACAACAACAGTCAAAGGCCTTGTGACATTTACAGTGGTTTCTGATATATTGTATGAGAGTTTAAAACTAAGAATCTAGCTAAGCATAGATCATTGAATTGCATTAGACCATGGCTAGGAACTATACTCTATTTCCGATGTAATAATCAAGGAGCTATGATGCCATATCTTGGCTACAGCACATGCAGTTTTATGCAGAGGAAAGTTGTCCCCAGCTTGGTAACTTTCAACTTCCTTGTTCACATAGGTTATAATGACAGAATTAAGCTGATTTTCAGGCACTGCGTGATATCATTGCAAAGTTACATAATTATTACACTGAAATGACAGTATAGTTCCTAGCCAAACTGCTATTGAAAATATGTACAGAACAGCCAAAATTATCAAAACACGTTGGTCATTTTGAATGAGATGCTAATGGTCCAATCCGATTCAATGATTTATGCTAAGCTAAGGTAAAGGTGCTTACGCTAGACCCAGAGTTTGGCTGAATAGATAAAAAAAAAATGGTAAAACTCAAGTCAGAAAACACAACTTTCTCTAGCTATTTTAAGTTGCATGACTTTTTCTTCAAGCCTCAAACTCTGCTTTAATACAAAAAGGCGATTTTTCAGTTCTACTTATAAAGCTTGTTTTTGCTTATTTATATAATCTCGACTATCCTATTGACTATCCCCTCCAGTTTCTTGGTTAAGAACTTCATATGTATGCATTTACTGGTATTTTACATTGACTGTTACGAGACGATTCATCAACAGTACAGATTAATCATCGGTTTACAGCTCTGATGCAACATAGCAACTTGGTACATTGCTTTCAAATGTGCCATTTTTAACATCAGCTTTCAATTGAGCTCGTCCAATCAGCTTCCGAGTCTGAACTAAGTTTTTAAACACGAATTTTTGAATTAGTACAACATGTTTTTTTTTTCTTCCCCCCTCTCGAAGCTAAAGCTTAAATTCTAAGCAGCATGGAGGAGCAGGAGGAGGATTTACACAGCCTGATTTAGCCTCAGTAAAATGCTCAAGCATACATTGTGCTCCGCTGCTCTGATGTGCTCAACTGCACTGTGTTCACTGCTGGCACTCCTCCCGCAAAAGAGATTGAAAATTGCGGAAATCTACCCCTAGAAGTTGACCCAGTTTTCTCTCAACTGTCTGAGACAAACCTTGACATCTGTTGATGGTGCAGTAACCCTGTTCTGTCCAAAACCTCAGCGCTTTAGATGTTCAGGTGAGGTATAAAGATGAGACACATCCCCAGGAGTGTTCTGAAAGGAAACGCGCCTCTCTTTGAGATTGTTTTGCAGCATCTTCTTCCTTTCCTCCTTTTGACTCGCAACTTCTCCCGACAGTTTATGTTTAGCATTCGGAGGGCTTTTGCGTAGCTTTTTAATTCTTTTTTTTTTTTTTGTAAAGTTGTTAAAGGGTACCTCTTTAGCAAGCTTTAACATGACAAAACGAAAGACTCGATTGATATTGTGGAACCACAGAAAACACCCTCCACCCTGCTCCACGTATGTTCCATTGCCTCTGGACCTGATGTGTTTTTAATTAGCGGGAGCGATGCATTTGTGAGGCTGTGTTCAAATGATTTTTTCATTAGGCCCACATGAAGCATTTGGCTGGAATTACAGAAAGACATTGCGTTTATTTTTTAAATAGCCTTTTAGGTAGATGCTTTAGGGTTTCATGAATGTGAATTTTGCAGGAGTCATATGTCTTTTATTTGCTGGCAAAAAAACTAGGAAGTGAGAGTGGGGGTTCTGAAGTTTTTTACTTTGGGAATGTACTGCAGATTAGTTTGGTCTGCAGCAGTTGTGAGTCGTGTACATTAGTAGCCTAATGCTAACCTATGCTAATTTAGTGGTCAATATATACACAATGTTCAAAAAAGTGAGGTACATTTTATTTATTTATTTTGTTTTGCTTTTTACTACATGCTACTTGTTATGAGCTGGTATTCATCCATATTCGATATAGGGCTGGGCCGATAAACGTTATTATATCGAATCACGATCAAATTTATTTAAATAACTATGTTAAGCTCTGTACATTTTTTTTTCATCTAAATTGATCCAAGAGTCAATCACACAGCAGAAATGTGCATCAATGGGAATCTAAAAGTGTGTTTGTATTAGAGATGATGGCCACTGAAAACTTATCGGGTGAAAATATTTTATGCTATTTTTTTATTTATATTTTTTAATTATTAGTTTTAGGTTTACATTTTTACACAAAACAGTGTAAAATCCTAATGACTGCCAGTTTATTTTATACATACAACTATTCAGATGTTTCAGGGTTAGTGAAATATTTAGGTCTCTTCACTTGTGGTAATACGGCGCCACGGTGGCGTAGTGAGTAGCACGTTCAACTCACAGCTGGTTCGAGCCCCGGCTGGGTCAGTTGGCATTTCTGTGTGGAGTTTGCATGTTCTCCCCGTGTTCGCGTGGGTTTCCTCCAGGTGCTCCGGTTTCCCCCACAGTCTAAAGACATGTGGTATAGGTGAATTGGGTAGACTAAATTGTCCGTAGTGTATGAGTGTGAATGTGTGTGTGTGTGGATGTTTCCCAGAGATGGATTGCGGCTGGAAGGGCATCCGCTGTGTAAAAAATATGCTGGATAAGTTGGCGGTTGATTCCGCTGTGGCGACCCCGTATTAATAAAGGGACAAAGCCGACAAGAAAATGAATGAACTTGTGGTAATATACTGCATTTATTTAAAAAACTGTAAAAATGGAAATCTAGCGTTACAATGAATGCATTTCAATCATGTCATAGCTTAATTTTAGGCTTCATTACTGCAGATATCGGAGACACACTATCCTCCAAAAATAATTTTAAAATGCTCAACATATTTCCAATTATTATCAGTGTTGAAAACAGTTGTGCTGCAAAAATGTTTTTGTTCAAAATAATATATATTTATTTCAAATTGAAATAATTTGAAACAAATATGTTTGTCACTTTGATGTAATGCACTTTAAATCCAAATAAATATCCTTGGTGGGGGAAAAATGTCTTTAAACTTTTGAATGCTAGCTTTGATCAGAATTGTAGCATTGGTGCATCCCAAAAGGTGAATATCCACTTGTTAAGTCTGACATCACGATGCATCTTCCTCTGTCAGACTATATGGTGAGTTTCAACAAATGGTATTAATAAACACACAGAGCACTATAATATTTTTGAAAATCATGATCGCAATATGTAATATTAGATTCATCAGAAAGTGATTTCCTTTGAAATAAATAGTTACTTTTAATGTTTGTGATGTGTACACCATGATTATATAAGAATTCCATGTGCTTTAATGTATGATTTGACTAAAAAGTGGTCATAAGCTAACGTTTTCTCAATTCAAATGAGTAATGGCTTGGACCTGACTTAGAAAGCGGATAATAATTTGCTTACAGTTGGGAATAATTTGGCTGTCATAAGTTAATTCTTGCTAATTTGTAGGTTAATGGATTTGTTATGGCTGATTTCATTCTGTCTACATCTGTCATCAACATGAAATGGCCAAGTGCAATATAATATTCTTCCCAGAGGTCTTAAAATGAGTATACATTATGTTGATTTATTGTATAAGCATTATGTTAGGTTCACCATGTGCTGGTATCGTTTATATGGAATCATTGCTTGTCCGTGTTGGCACCTGTCTCAAAGGAAGACGGTAATTCATTAGTCAGCCGATGATTTCTCTTTGATTTGGGTGAAACGAGGCATTATTAAAGGTAAAGTGTAGCGTGAATCTCAGCCTCTTCTACTCGTGCTCTTAAGCGCAGAGCAGCCTTTGAGGGTTTAATCTGTAGGAGTCTGGAGTCAGCTGTGATCACACGTAAAACGGGATGACAAAGAGCTCATAATTATTCCGAATGCGAGGAGGTGCACAAATCTTGGGCACAGCAACGTAACCTGTATCTAAGTAATGGCTCCTTTCAAATGCGCATCATGCTTTTGTCCCAGCGGAGTTGCTTTGGATGCAAGGATTTTTTAAGTGGTAATGGGCTGCGAGGGGAGCCAGTTAAATCCTAACGTGCCTGTGCTATCTTATTTTTATTTTTTATTTTTTTCTTCACTCTACTGAGGGCTTGCCTTGGTTTTCTTGCTAGCAGATGTCACAGTAATTAATGTGTTGGCTCGGTTGGATGTCGGCATGTGTATGTTATTGGGGGAAGAGAAGCAGATCGATTCGTTTTGAATCGCAGTAATGATTCAGAGAGTCCAAATGCCCCCTGCCTGTTTTGGAGCCTTTGTTTTGTGGAGAATCAAATGGAATGGGGAATGCCGGGCATGCGGAGAGAGCTGCTGAAGGCTCGCGATCGTCTCTGAAGGCTTCTGGGTATCTCTTATACGGTGAATATTGACATGGCTGCTGCTTGAATCATTAGAAGACCGTGGATGGGTTGAGAGCGAGGGATAATCACTGGAGACTGCAGAGAGCCCGGGTCTCTCTCTCTCTCTCTTTCTCTGTTTCTATTCTCTCCCTTCTCTGTGGCAAGCCGTTTTAACGTTTATTCTAAAATCATCCTAGTGTCTGTTTTCATGCTGCTAGTACAGGTCTGTTGTTTAGATCTTTCTATTCTAGAACTTATCCGTTTATTATTAGTGGATATTCTTTAGTTGCTGGTTCCATTTTAAAGGTGCTGTATGTAAGTTCTTGACTCTTCTACAGCATATAAATACCTTGATATGTTTGCAGATATTTAAGAAACATGCTAAGTGAACATTCTTGTTTATATAAATGCTAAAGTCAGATATTCATATGTGTGATATGTGCTGGAACGTCTGTCTTTGTTTCGGTCATTTAACTCACCTCAGGTTGCCTTGGTGTGGTTCATTCAGTCAGAAAGGCTGTCAAAGCATCAACCGTGACTGAAAATGCGACCTCTGGTGGACAGTAGCTAACTCCGAAATGAGACAGGTTCCACATGAGGTGGTTATTAATTAGCAAATAATATAAATATTATAAATGTAAACGTGTCCTAACAACGCGTTACATGACAAAAAAGTAACGCGAAAAGCAATTAGGCTGTTTGCAACAGACGCAACACGGCGGAAATTTTTTCAGAAGAACAGAATAGTGCACTTACTGAACTCCAATGAAATAGTAAGGTTTATAATCTAATAATACTCATTAACTCTTTAACATTGTTAAACGTACATGCTAAATCACTGATATTTATTAGTTTGCTCTGAGTCACAGTTCTAAAGTTCAATTTCGAGTGTTTTTTTTATTTTAAAATAAAAAATACGCAGGTAAACTATCTGCTTCTGCTTTTAGTAGTATGGCAATAAATGTTTTGTAAAATAGCATTTAAACTAACATTATTAGCATTTAACATTGACGATGATCGCCTCAGGTACACCTCATGTGCTTTAGTCAGTTTATCCTGATGTTCAGCTGCAGGAAGCCATTTCTAAGTTTTAGGTGTTGGTTAGGACAAAAAAAAGCCTTTGTTGGTGTCATCAATCTGTCAACCTGCTCTTGCGTGTGTTTTGAACTAGGGGTGTCAAACTTGCATACTACGCCTTTAAGGATACTAAGTAAAAGATTTTGACGGCATGGTAACCTTGCATAAAAATGTCACGGTATAGTGATGACTGATTTAAAATATGTTCATTTTAGTTAAAAATTTAAAATAAAAAAATTCCACCCACTGAACACAGTATACTTTATTTTAAGAAACATTAAAATATTTTGGAACAATAAACATGTCAGGCTAAATAATTTAAATAAATAATTGACTTCTGCTGTCTTCATTAGTTTCAAAAACATTGATTTATTTATAACTTGTAAAGGCATCTTTTGATATGTTTTTTTTCTTTAGATATAAAGTAAGCAGCTGCACTGTTCAGGTCCACAGCAGGCTTAGAGCTTTATAAACGATTTAGTTTTCCAGGTGTTTTCTGAATCGTCCCCTAAAGAACTAAATAAAGTAGTTGTTAAAAAAGAACACATATAAAAAACAACTTGCATATTTCTCTGGAATGGTAGGACAGAAAAGTTTAGCGGTTTTTAAACCTTGACTTTTCTAAACCGTGGTAAACCTTGAAACCGGTTAGTGTCCCATGCCTAATGTGAGTAAAAGCCCCATCAGTGAAAAGTAAAGTTAGGAACGCTTTCACACGACAATGAAAGTGACGCGTGCCCCATGTCAGCATATGTGGCATTAGAAGCCCAGAATGAGAGATCTGAGAAGTGTCTTGAACAGATTAATTAAAGCTACTACACACAAATTAGGTCTTGCTGTAAAAATTATTCATGACCAATTATTATGTCCACCTGTCTGATGTGACGAGCATTCAATCAGGTAAGCCCTGGAAGTAAACAATTGTAAAATTGTTTAATAGTATTATATTGTGTTATAAGTATTAAGTAAAAAACAAATGATGATGAAATCACTCACTCTGCTCTTGACTGAATAGCTGTATATCTCAGTAATGGTTAAACTGGTTCTGGTTATTACCGAACCATACTGAAACTGTGACCTGAAAACCAAACTGAACTGAACTGTTAGAAGTCAGCCCTGCTCCTGGATGCCTGCTATCCAGCAGAGCTTAGCTCCAACCATAATTAAACACATTGAAGCAGCTATTCAAGCTTTTCAGGATCGTAAAAAAAATACACAAGCAGATGTGCTGAAGCAGGTTGGAACTTGGAAATGAACTTTGCAGCACCGTGGGTCCCCAGGAGCAAAGTTCAAGACCTCTGATGTTTAAATGATCACACGTTGTAATGCTGTTTGTGTTCTATAAATCATACCAAAAAAGTAGGATTTCTACTATGAATATGAAGCCCTGTCTGGTCACAAGGAGTCATTTCAAACACTTAGCTGATAATATGAAGTAAATTGAGTGAAAGTACGTCAGACTGTAAACATATATCTGTTAATTATCTGTTTACATATTTTGTGAGGTTTCCGTTTATTTACAGTTGTGAATTGCATTGTGAGATGAGATATCTGTCTGTCCACTTTTGATGTTGAAAATTTAGCAAAGTGATTAATTGACATTTTAATAGTTTGAAATAATATAATGTATAAGAAATAATATAGAGAGAAATAAGTGTAAATTAACAGAAAATGTCAGTTTAATAAAAGGTTTTTGTAGTGTTTTGTACAACACAGACCCAGACAATTTATCACTTTAAGCTATTACAAATGTTAATAAAAGTCACAAAAAGGTTAAAAGATGTAGGAGGAAAGATCAAAGTCCCATAATGCAATTCAGAAGCATAAATAAATGGGTGGGAAAACAACATGAATCAACTAACGTATGGATATTTCTTTCAGTGCAGTAAATCTCTGTTTGTAAACAGGCTCAAACGCAAAACTGAATCACATGTGCTATTGTAATAATTGCTTGCATACAAATTTCACGTTTTAGCATCATTATTACAATATTAAAAAAATGTATTGTGGTGGATTTTTTTTACCAGCAACTTGTTCAATTTATATGGGCTGAATTAAAAAAAAATTAAATTAAATTTAGCTTTGTTCAACTTAATTTGTTTGTTTAAATTCAGCCCTAATAAAACACTTACCATTTACCTTAAGAAATGTGCAATTCCAATGAATCTATTTTTGCAGTGTGTATTGCAAACAAAAAGATACCATCCATCCCTATTCTGGTCTCGTATGTGCTCGTACGCTGTCAACAGGTGAATGATTGGTCACACATACGACAGTCAGATTGACAAGTTTACAAAGAATAAATGTGCTCCGCTTCTTCAGGTGTGTGTTCATTGTTTGTGTTCAGTTCCCACTGTAAAAATGCATTGCACAAATTCCACTCAAGTCACTTACACTTTTTTTGATCAACGCCATTATAAATTAATCTTAAATATAGAAATTGGCTGAATAGTCGATGCTTATATCATAGAAGTTACTGGCTAAAAATGTTGACTTACTATAGAACTGCTCAGTAGTCAAAGTACTAGAGGTGTGAATCTACACTGATTAAGTTCAATTCGATATCACGGTGCATTGACGATGATTTCATACACAATTTTAGATTTTACTTCACAGCACAAGAATTCTTGTATTAAAATGTATAAAAAGTCTTAAATTTATTTTTATTTGTAATACAACTTTGTCCTTTAATACAAACATTTAGAACTATACCTTCAAAAACTCAAGTACATGCACAGAACAACATGAGCATTTACAGCAAATAAACAAATGTAATTTCCCGCTCACTTTATAAGCCCCGTCTAGCGAGTTCTTATGCCCATATAATTGGTCACATGCTCAACAGAAAGGGCTGCAATTGGCTCTAACGCTCTGGTGCTGTTCACCGATGAGTGCCGCTGATAAATGGCAGCAGCGATCACAGCTGAAAGACGCGTTGGAGAACTCTTTGCATACACAGTCGTGTCTGTATCCAGATGTAACGCTGTAGCAGCCAAGAGGAGGTTACCCCAGAGAGAGAAATGCTTACTTTCATTTTCTCAATTGAAAAGGGGCTTCTGCTGTAATTTAACATCAGTGTCAGTGAAAGACTGTCCAGCAAACACGCACACACGCACACACGGTGAATTGTGCAGAGTTTCTGTGTTTTTAAGTAGCTGGAGTGTTTTAATTACTCACGCTCGCTTCCCCTTGCTGTAGTAAGCTACCGCGACATAGCACATATGAGATAAGTGACGTAAGTACATAACAACCAGTTATGATCTATTACTGAACTGATACCTAATTGTCTGTGTCTGCATCATAGTGCACTGAAGAAACTATTAATTTTGACACCCCTACACAGTACTGTTAATTAATGAATAAGAACTAGTGTTGTCAAAAGAATTGACTAAGGTACCAACTTTGAAACGTGTGTTTGTGCTCTGTGAACAGCAATGAAGAGCAGTGAACTAATGACCTTCATAACCAATCAGTCATTTCTGTTGAGTGCGTAATCATAATGGCCAATCAGCAGTGTTTAAAAACATGCTCAACAGTGCTCAAATGTTAGCGGAATATGGACTATATTTAGCAGAATATATTTTTTAAATTTCAGTACTGAACTTTTACTTTTGACAACATTAATAAGTACTAGTATCCATTAAAGGCACTAGCATTTAGAACTGCATGTTTAATCTTAATTCCCCTTTTCTATGATTCATCCAGTTATATTCAGCCAGGAGAAAAGCATAAAGGTGGTTGCACAAGTCTTCACATTGTTTTATACACATTGCTCAGCAACATGGACACCTCCAAATGGTGTTAAGTGTCACATACTGTATTTATAGAGTGTAACTCACCACAAAATGTCATTTCTGTCTTTATGTAATGACGTATTCACAGCCGTGAAGTCGCGCATGATGGTTTGTTTACTACCGAGAAGATGCACGTGGCAGTTTACTTAAGTGAACAGAGCCTACATAGGCTTCGAATAACAGGTAATAAAGTTGTAAAAAACATTCGGTTTGTTGCACAGAGTGATCGTTTGGGAGCCACATGGGAAGTTTGATGTCTTTTCTCGAAGTGATGACAGCCATGACATGAGCTCACTTGGGAGGGAAAGTGAAACCTAAAGCGCACACATCATTTAAATGATAAAATCGCAACGTAGAGTTATGATTAAGGCAAGCATTTGATATGTTTTTTATTTTTTCATAGTGAACACAAAGTGTTGTGCATGAAAATAAATGTTTACTGGGTCTGTATAACTACTCTAGCCTAAGGCTGTGCAATTAATCGCAACCGAAAAACAAAATCACAATTTAAGCACGTGCAATTTCTAAGTCGCGTAAGGCTGTAATTGTATCTATTAATTTATTTAGATTTTTGTTTACGTTCTTGTGCGCATGATTGTAATATGTTAACTAATGAGAGCTGACGCAGCACACCACCTAAGCTGAGTGGGAGAAAGATGTTAACCAATCAGAGCTCACTCCGCAAATGACGAAGTTGAGCGGGAGAACTGTATAGACTGTTTTGATTTACTTTTTGTTATGACTGGAATTGAGGTTTAGTTCATCTTTATTTTTTTAATGTTGTCTGTTTTAAAGACAATTTATTACAGTTTTGTCTATCAAGCAGTTAGTATTACTGTGTAGAGTGTGTTTTTTAAGTTAAGTGGAGGTTAGTTAATCTTAATTTATTATATGTTGTCTGTTTTAAAGACTATTTTACTGCAGTTTTATTTATTAAACTTAATACTGTGTTATTTCATTGTGAAATGTTTTGTTATGCACTTCTTGTGTACTGAATACATTTAGAATTTGTGTATGTAGCTCGTTTGAAAAAGCAAAAACAGCAACCAAAATCGCACAGAAAATTGCAATCACAATATTCAATATTCAAAATCGCAATATGATTCTTTTGTCCATATTGCACAGCCCTACTCTAGCCTGTATACTGTTGAATATAATGCAAGAGGGAATCTGATGATGACAAATGTTTCATTTTACCAGTGGAAAAAAAAATGGTCTAATGTAGTCGATGAGAGATTGCTAGCTTACGTGCTAAACAAAATAGAGTTATGAATATTTGTATTCTGTTGCCATCACTATACTTTGAATCATCAACCAGGACAAATTTAAAGTCTGTTCAAGTCAATTCCAAGTCTATACTACATTTAGCATTTTAACCAAAGTAAACCTACATATAGGCCATATGTTTTACTATATGGTTTACATTTCCCATATGTTAGAGAAATAGCAATAATAATAGCCTACTCATTCATATTAACCTTTATTTTATGACATAATCGTGAGAAAATCGTGATCTTCATTTTAAGAAAAAACTAAACAAAATTGATTCTCATATTAGCCAGATTCATGCAGCCCTACTACAATCCTACAAGTGTGAATATTTATTAATAATAACCAATGTTTAATTATAACTAGTATTTTTTTATTAAGTGGCACATGTAATTAAAGAATACAATTTGTCATGAAATTGAATGCTAGTATGCCTTATGGATTAAATGTTAAAACGACTTGCCATACTCCTCTTTCCTATTCTCCCTTTTTGTTGTTCTTTCTGCCTCTGCCTGTTTCTTTCCGTCCCTCTGCTTGGGCTGGTCATAAAGAGATGTTTCTGTCTCGGTTTGTGAGAGGTTCAAGCAGTGCCTTGCTGTTCCCAAGTGCCAAACAATGAATAAGGCTCATATAAACACAGCCACAATGCCATAGTCTGAAATAATACTAATTCACAACACTTCCTGCTCTTTTTGTTGTCGCTTTAAAATTATTCTCCACCACCTGCATGTGTGTGTTTTTGAAAGCATTTCTGTGTGAAGCATACCTGCTCTTCCAAAAAGATGACCGTGTTGTTAGGTTGACGGTGTTTTTTATTGCTGTTGTTTTCATCATCTCAGTGTCAGGCTCATATTGGGCATCCTGGATTCTGTTGTATGCCTCAGTTGGCATGATGTGTGTTTGCTCGGTCAAATCAGTCTGAGAGAAGCAGAGGATGCTGTCATTAATATTAAAATGTGTAGAAATTCATATTCATGATGGCATTTTCAATACCACAGGACAAGTAATGTGAATTTGAATGTGATTTTGTTTATTTAGAAAATGAAATATTGATGTATATATTAAATAAAACAGGGGCATATAACCTTTAATAATTTATTGCTAACAAAAGTATTTGATAAATTGTAAAAAATACATTTCCTTCGCAAAAGAATTTTTATTTTACTCTTAGCTTCATGTTTTTGTTTTAATTGTTTAATTACATTTCAGTAATCAAAGTTGCATCCAGTCAGTTGAATTCTTAAGATATTTTCAAATTCAGTTCAGCAGACAGAAAACACCAGGAGCATTATGTATGTGTACTTTAGTAAATGTGTAGTAAATGAAACCCAGACGTTCATTCATTTGCCAAATTACACGACGACTCGTAGAGCTGACTGCAACTTTAACTGCTGTTATGTCCACATATTCACTGCAATCATAGGGTAGATCATGCTGGTAACAGCTCTACAGTCCTGGGTTTGATTTCCAGAAAAGGCATCAATTTGATAATGGAGGATGACTGATATGGGTTTTTCCTCTGGCTGATGATGAAATTTTGAAATTGGAGCAGCCGATGGCTGATAAATGATGCAATTTCTTTTTCTTTCTCTGTTTTGGTTACGTTTAGCCGATTTTCTTTTTCCTCTTCATCTATTAAAATGGAACAGTTGAGTAGTTCGAGACCCGATAGAGAAAACATTTATTTAAATAAAAGTATGTCCAATTAGTGCACACTATTTAGATTTTTGATGTTAATCAAATTTAACTAGCAATCCCAAATAAAAATAACAATTTCACTGAAAAATGGACTTTAAAATCATGGCCTATGTCAGGGATCACCAATCTCGGTCCTGGAGGTCCGGTGTCCTGCAGGGTTTAGCTCCAACTTGTCTCAAAACAGCTGTCTAGATGTTTCAAGTATACCTAGTGAGAACTTGATTAGCTTGTTCAGGTGTGTTTGATTAGGGTTGGAGCTAAAATCTGCAGGACACCGGACCTCCAGGAACAAGTTTGGTGATCCCTGGCATATATTGTTGTTGATTCCATTTGGCATTGAAATAGTGATTTAACATAAGATTTGATAGATTTGATTGCAAAAAACAAACAAAAACAAAACAAACAGTACTCAACAAATGGTTCAAAGTCCTAAAATTATTAAACCGCACTAAATCTTGTCTTGTCTTCAAATGTTGACCTCTGTAAAACGTGTGCGGAATAGCTGACACGCAGATGAACTCCTTATAGTTGGTTTCAGGACCAAGTCATTTTGCTAAAATGATATTGAGCTTTTTAACAATGATGTAACTGTTGATTGAAGTGCTTTAAGTTTTAGACAGTATACAGTGGTCCTTCGCTATAACGATAGTGATGCTAGGCATCGCACAAAAAGTTGGACTTCTGGACATGCTAAAGGAAGCTAGAAGTTATGCAACTGTAGAGGCGCCATTATGTGATAACTAAATGAAAATCAAATGGTTTTGATTTTTGTTTTCGTTCTGTAATACTGCACTCATTTTTCTACAGAAGTTTGAACTTTGTGTAAACGAGAGAAAAGTGTGAATATGTTAATGCCTGTCTGAGAGAAGTGTATAAAGTGTGTAGTGAGGGGTTTAACAGCCATAAAACATTAAAAAAGACTACTTCACGGATTTCACCCATCGCAGTATAGTTTTAGAACGCAACTCCTGCAAATAATGAGGTACCGCTGTATTTCAAAATTAACTCGAACGAACTGAATTTCCAACAAAATCCCTCAACAACAAAGTTCTTTTTAAGCTTGTTTTGGGAGTTCAAAACAAACTTTTGGTGGAGTTTATTTCGGCTACTGTGTTGTGTTTAGGGGTTCAAGAATTATAAACAGTCCATCAGCCTTTTTGGAGTTCATTTTGCCCTTAAACAAAGAGCAAAAAAGAGCTTTGTTTGAAATATACCAGGCTTTATCTAATATGCGTAATCAAATCTATACTTTATGGCTAATCAAAACTAGAGCTGGTTGAAGGCTCGCTAATTCAGCTCCAAATAGTTACTTCCATTTTTCTCTCTCCTAATGTTATTAAAATTCTCACTGTAAAATCAGCTTCATAATAAGACCAGATTAAGAAGTGGGAGTAAGAAACCCCCTTTTTTAAGTAGCGACCATTCAGTGAGCAACATCACTGTGTCGGTGAAATGGCAACCTGTTGCTGAAGTAGTCGGCTTCACATCATGTGTTATACAACATTTAACTGATAACAAATATGCCATATTTGTAGCCCTTATTTGTCTGCTGATGCTTAATAATAATAATAATAATAATAATAATAATAATAATAATAATAATAATAACAAAAATTTAAAAAATGTACAAAGTGGAAATGCATTTTAAAAGCTTGGAATGTAAAGCTCGAGTATTATCTTCTACATTTTTGTACGGTCTTTTTAGAATGATCTTTTCATGCTAGAAGAACTTGACAGTGAATTTGCATTTCATTTTATTTATCCGTTGAATTCATCAGTTGTCATAGAGTAAAAACATAATTAACACAGCTGTAATAACATTGCACAGTACAAAACACTAGCTAGGGGAACAGACAAATCTTTTATGTGTTGCAAAACTTACTCATCCAGCAATTTTCACATGACAGGTTGATGTCCTCAGCTGTGTGGTATGTTCCTGTTCTTTGTCGGCATTAACTAATTGTGAGATAATTTGGTTTTCTGACAAAATGATTGTCTGTAGGTTGCCTCCACCCAGGCGAAAACAAATTTTTAAGGTTAATTAGATGATTAGTTGTTTGCTATCATTAATAGAAGGCAAGGTTTCTTTTGTTGAGAGATTTGTGAAGTTTTTCATCTTCTCATCAAGAAGACAGACAGTAGGGCAGAGTGTAATCTTTATGACTAGTCAGGGATTTGTATGTAATTGTCTGATGTAAGGATGCTCCAATCAGGTTTTTATATCGAATACAGTTTTGTTTTGTCATCCGAGTAGTTTGAGACCAATTCTTTATGCTGGTTTTGGTTTTCATGTTCTGTCATATTTAACCCTTGTGGATCCTTATAGACATTTCTGTCTTTTTAAAATATATATACACGTGTCTGTCAATGTTTTCAGATACTTACATTTGATTAAACAAAGTCACACAAGTGGCAGTTCTGTCACATCCATACCAGAGAGGTGTCACATCTATAACAAAGCTTTTTCCTCATAAATGCAAAAATGTCAAATAAAATGCATTCAATCATTATTTTTTTCTTGTGAGCTGACTCGTATCCGTCTTTTGGGTTGTGCAGTTTAATTCATGAAGTTTCTACAAAGTATGTTGTATACTGTAATCTCGCAGACTTTGTCACATCCATAACGCATGAATATTTTCCTCTTTTAAAATATAAAAAATGTTTATAGATGTTTTTCTGATCCCATAACTCTGTGTTTAGTTGTTTCGCAAAATATAAACACGTTTCAATATAATGTTAACATATACTTTCTCTGTGAATTTGAGTTTTTAACGCTGGAATTGCTCATATATAATATTTTGGCTGTAACAGCTTAGATTTAGACAAGAAAATACTGTGTTTATGAAAATGGTGATATGTGAATATGTGAACGTCCATTTGCCGCACTGTTGAGTGCATTCTTAAAAACAGCTGATTTGCTATTGTGTTCACGTGCTCAACAGAAATGATGGTGATTGGATGTCAAGCTCATCAGTTCACTGCTTTAACACAGATAGCGGGACATTGGAGTAGTTTAAAGCGGCAAAGATCAGCTGATTCATCAGCGGATCGCTTGTATATCAGCTCATAAACAGACCAGCTGATCTTCGCTGCTTTAAACCGCTCCAGTGTCTGTATCTGTCTTTGCACTCTGTAAACGGTGGTGAACTGATGACCTCCACGGCCAATCACAGGCTGCGTCCGAAATCGCCTACTACTCTGTATCTACTGCATTTGAATTTAAATATAGTACTCGGCCATTAGAAAAGTATTTTCTTTGCAGTATGAATGGAACTCTGATGTTCTGCATCCACCATTTTGTAATGATCATTGCGTCGCTTCTCCCATTTATGAATTCTCTCGTTGGGCTTCACGGGATAGTGCGGATCAGATGCACACTTCAAAATCTTACCGGAGTGGGTCATCTGGGTACTTCCCACACACTGATTTCTGAAACTGTTTCTGTGTCGGGCTGTTCTGGTGTGCAGTGCTCTGTAGCGTCGACCAGAAGGTAACAGTTCAAAGAGGCAGTGGCTGGGTGTGAGGGGTCCAGTGTGATTTTTGGCAGCCCTTCTGCTCGCTCTGGATAAGTACAGTTCTTGGAGAGTAGGGAGGGTTGTACCAATGATTCGCTCAGCAGTCCGACCTATACGACGTAGTCTTCGAAGGTCAGATTTGGTAGCTGAGCTAAACCAGACAGTTATTGATGTGCAGATGACTGATTCCATAATAAGGCTAAGAACTCTTTCAGCAGCTCCTTTGGAAGGTTGAACTTCCTCAGCTGACGAAAGTACAGCCTAGCATACTATATATTATGGAAGTATACGACTTCGCAAACAGCTACAGTCATCTCTGTTGAACAAGAGAACACACTGCCAGTACCGCTTAAATGTTAGCGGAAAATGGACGTTTTAAAAATTTCAGTATCAATTAGTACCAAAATTCAGTATCGTGACAACAGTTATTTCACCCTAATTTCCTGATTTACATCAGGTACATAAAAATGTTACATTATTGACATAAACAGTTTGTTATATTGTAACATAGCAGTTAAATATATTTCAAGAAGATTTAAAAGGGACTGAAATGAACAAGCAGTCTTACACACAATATCCATGTTAGCATATTTGATATGATTAAATGATTGAATAAATATTCAGTGTAAATCTTTGGGGTAACAAAACACGGGAGCTTTATTAACTATGTTCATGATTGACAGTAATTTAATCATCAGTGCTGTTTAATCAGTCATTAATTTCCTCTCATTTATACATATAAATGTTGTCTATTCAATTATTTATGATTACATTTCCTGGCTTTGCTTTGTTTATGTTGAAAAAAGAGGTCGTAGCTTTTGCAGCGGATACAGAAAGCAGACTGGTGTCAATTGCATGAATGAATGAAATAGGATTTGTTTGTGGTGAAGCTGAAACCAAAAGTCGTATCATAGGGAGCGATAATCCGCTGATTAATATCAGCTGAGTGTCCTTCATATAAGCCATTATGTCTGAATATCTGCAGAAATGAGTGAATGTGATGCGTTGTTTGTCCGAAATGCCCAGTGTTGTTTTGGTGGTCACATGTCTAACAGGAATCTCTCCTTTGTCTCATTTCTCATCAACAGACACGCGTCATGGAGGGAGCCCGTCAATCCGTACTACGTGAACTCTGGCTACGCGCTGGCGCCCGCCACCAGTGCCAACGACAGCGAGCAGCAGAGCATGTCCAGCGATGCAGACACGCTTTCCCTGACCGACAGCAGTGTGTACGTACACATCCACAAACACACAGACTAGGGCCGCAAGATATTGAAAAATGTTTTTTTTGCGATGAATATAGTGTTATTGGGATTTCACCAGATGACTCGAATAGATGTAGACTATATGTAGACTCTAATATGTTAGACTATACAGTGTTGTTTTACATTTCATTATTCAATTTCTGTACCTGAATACTGTTCGACTCTCCGGAAACCATAAAGCATGGTTTATTTGAGTCTTTTTCTTTGCTCTATTGTAGTTATTCTTGCTTGCAATTTGTTTATTATTTTCATACATGATTCACACCCTTACAAAATCACCCTAGTCAATCAAAATACATTTTTTTTCTCCAAATAGAGCTTTTCAAGCCATCCGGTGGATTTATGTTGCTATCTATATATATATATATATATATATATATATATATATATATATATATATATATATATATATATATCGTTAAAAAACTAATTATTGCAGTCAGATTTTTTCCAATATCTTGCAGTCCTACTTTAGTATTCGCCTTATAGATAATAATAATAAAAAAAAATAACCTCTGAGCTGTATGATTTGTTATACCCAAATGCCATAAATTCTCTTGAAATCCTCACACTGTCACAGGCCCTAAAACATATGCAAGTATAAATTTAAGCTCTATTTGGATGGGACTAGTTTTTAAGTCAGAATTATTTTCAGCCGGCATTTGCGATTTTGTGTATGGATTCAGACGGGACTTCCATGTTTGTTATGGATGTAGGAGTGTCTGTTTTACATGTTGGTGTTGCTCAAGACCACTGTTGTTCAGAATGCGTGGATTGCGTATAGTCACTGTCATTCTAATCAATAATATAATAGTGGCAAAACAGAAAGTGACGTGATGGAGTCATGAGGAAAAAACTCTTACCTAAAACTGATAATACAATAGCCAGTCCTAACAATTTTTTTTTTATGGGGGTTTAGTCTTAAATTTAGAGGACAATGTAGAGAGGAGACATGAATGAATGGGGTTTAGAGAGAGTGGGGAAGGATCAGGGATCAGGGGTTTAGACTCTGATCGCCGTGAGCATCTCAGTGATAATGTTTGGACGAACTAACCACTAGGCTATTTGCGCAAACATTGGTTTCATTTTTACATTTTTTCACAGGGTAGCAAACACATCTACATTTATTATCACTGTGATCTGAATACTGGCAAGCTAGAGGTTGTTAGTTGACGTTGAATAAAACCAAAAACTATAGAACACCAAGATATGTCACTCGTATAGTTTTGAATGGGGAAAAAACAGGAGCCAATCAGAGATCAACTGACAAATCTCCGGGGGAGGGGCTCGGACCAACTGTTGGTTTCAGCAGATTTTGAGCAATTTAGAACGCTTATAAATGAAACTAATGACACAGTTGTTGTTCAAATTTTATTTCTAATATGTAATTTAATCATAAACTTGGCAAACAATGTTGGAGAATTTGAATTCCCCATTCAGACAGAATGCCCAAGTATACTGCCTGAGAGGTGTTTCAAAGATGGCTATCGAGTGAATGACTTGTCTTAAAGGGACTTTGCTAAAACACCCAAGAAAATGGGAAATAACAGTTCGCCAATCACAGATATTTGCATTCGGACGAGATTAGATTTCTCCAACGGCCATCTGGTTTGCTAAAAAACAGTAGGTAATTTGTTCTGGAATTTTTACAGATGTTGTTTGAGAAAAAGACAGACATGACAGATTAAATCAGATGGGATTAAAATCACAAATGTCAGTGAAACCTCAATTTTTTTCGAACATCGCCCAGAAAAACTAGTCCCGTCTGAATATGGCTTTACACTCCATTATGGTCACAAATCTCTGAACAGTCTCTCATTGTAAAGTATAATGCCGACTCAACATTGCAGATCTAGTGATTGTTGCTGGATACGTACATTGCGATATCAATGGCGAAATGATATATTGTTAAGCCCAAACACACTGATCCATCCTCACCACCGCAAGCTGCCGGAACATTCCATCTGAGAGCTTAGAGCGATTCAATTTCACCACATCGTCTCGAGTCAATTTGGCAGGATTTCCCTCCTCCTCCTTCTCAAAAAAAGAAAAAAAACTTGCCAATTCTGCAGAAGCCCAGATATTTCGGCGATCGAACGCAAGACAAAGCTGGATATTACTTGTCATTGGCCTGTCTTAAGCCCAGGCTGGCAGCCTTTAGTGGAGGCTGGTCTCAGAGCAGTGTCTCATGCACGCAGAATTAGTGGCATTTCCCCCCAGCTCTGCTCTGGGAACAGAAACAAATCTGCTCTCCTCTGAGGAGGACCATCTGCTCATTATCCACACCAATGAAAGCTTCTAAATGTCATTACTTATGCTAATTATAGAGCTTCAAATTGGGAGGTATGAGGCACTGCAGGCTGTAATTTGAAGGCATTGACTTGTTTCCCTTCAAATTAACTTTCCCTGAAAACAAAGGAAATGGCCTTCACGTTCACTGTACACAAGCAGGTTACAGAAGGGAACAGGAAATGAAAAATTGAAAACAAACAAGCCCTGAAAATAAGTGTGTTGGCAAAAATTTGTCCACCCCTTTCACGGCTACCAAAGTATGTCAATAATTGTAAGGGCTGATGTGAGAGGATGTGGTCGGCTTTTTTCCTTGCATTTACGTGGAAGTGATCATATATTTTAAGCATTTAAAGTGTATTTTAAAGCCACTAATGCGGCCAGCTGTCATTCCTTTTGAAGCTGCACTGAAAGTATAGAATATTTTGTAATCCGTTTGCTGTCATAAAATGCCTATCTTTGGCACCAGGTATATTTAGGTATTAGGTATACTTTGGTGTATTAGGATTAGTTGTGTACTTTCCATGTTTTTTTTTTTAATAGCTGATTCAGATTTACAAATTTGAAGTAATTCATTTGATTTTGTTTTGAGAAGGAAAAGACTGAGCTTCTCATTTGCATCTGTCTTGCACATATCTCTTCTCTGGCCTCTGTTTTGAATGTTTTTAGGTTTGAAATTAGTACAATGCAGTTTTTTAGCAAGGGAGTATAAGAGACCGTTTTTCCACTTGGTATTAATATGCTATAAAATTCATCTCTTGTGGCCAATTGTGTTCAGGATTCGTTTAGGTCCTTCCCTTTTACCTGTCATAATATACCCACAAGTAAGCATGGGCTGGTATAAGATTCTGACGGTATGATAACCTTGAACAAAAAAAATCACAGTTTTACGGTATTGTGATCACTGCTCTAAAATATATTCTTTTTAAATGTCTTGGTAAAAAAACTAAAACTTTTTTTCCCCTTTGAACAGAAAATATTTTATTTTTAGAAACATTTTTAATATTTCAGAGCAGTAAACATGTCAGGCTAAATAATTCAAATGAGTCATTGACTTCAAAAACGCAGATTTGTTTATAATTTTAAGTGGCATTTTTGGATATCTTTTCTGCTGATAAATACTGTTGTCCTTAAAAAAACGTAAATAAAAAATATTACTCTTATCTTAGGAACGATATCACAATTTTTTTTGTTAGTTTCAAAACCTCAACCTTTCCAAACAGTGGTATACCTTGAAAACGGTTATCTTCCCATGCCTACTCGCAAGTCAATTTCAAAGCAAGCAGCTTTATTTTTGTCAACCTGATAAATCCACAAAAGCTACTTAAACTTGTTAAGAATTCACCATGTTGCAAGAACATTTACCTCTACACTGGAAAAAAAGTTGACTTAATTTAAATTTGTAAGGCAACTTGCTGTAGAGCCTTTTAAGTTGACTTAAAGAGCCCATATTATGGATTTTTGAAAATGACCTTCCATTCAGTGTGTTACACAGCTCTAAGTAAAGTGAAATGTCCAGCTGAGGCTTAAATCTGAAAGTGCAAAGTGTTTAAAACGATTGATTCATATATAAAAGAGTCGACTCATTGTTATTTAAATGAATCGTTATTAGAACGAGTCTTTAGCCGTTTCGGCTTGACGTCAACGCGAAACATAATAGTTGCGCGCGCAGACCCGGGAAATTTGAACTGCCCGGCCCCGCCCACAGACAGGAAGAAAAAGTGGAAGACAACAAGCACTGTATTGCAGTAAGTGTTGTAGCATAACCAGCGGGACAGCAGTGACGTGTGATCTGAGTAATATCTAAGTAAATCTTTATACTGTTTGATGGCAGTATAAAGATTTAGAGAGAAGTTATTGACTCTTATTTTCAGTTATTGATCACAGTTTTGCTCTTTGTAGACGGTCCCTAAGGACCGGTCTCTCTGCCGCCTGCACAGAGTTTAATATGATGCGTCCAGCGCGTAGGCAAAGCTCATTTTTAGGAAAATAAGGTTGTAGGCGATTGTATACATTGCGACGGTTGAAAAGAGGTGCTATTTGTGTAGGAACAATGTTTCGGTCATGAGTTATTGATCCGGAAAACACGACTTCTGCTAACTTTACTAAACTTATCGGCATTCCGGTTAAATCATGTCCCGCAGACGCTGTGCTCTGAAGTGCAAGGGAAAAGCTGTGTTATTTTCCCTACCTGGAAATCTCTTTTCCCTACCTGGAGTGGTTGAGGTTTTTTTCGTAAAATACCTGAGAATTACATCCCCAACACGGTGCTGTGTTCACGTCATCTCTCTGAAGAGAGCTACACAAATCTACCAGCTTACGACGCGGGATTTGTTGCACGGTTGTTGTTAAAGGATGGATCAATACCCAGTTTATTTGGACCAGCGTGTTCTTCCAGTCGTGTTGACTGTAACAAGGTAAATATGGATGTAGTTGTCTGTATTGTGTTTGCTCCGTGCAGCATGTAGCGGTAGCCATTTAGCTTACTGCCGAATGAAACTATTTGTTGGCTTACAATAGTCCATGAAGTGTTAATTATTACTGAATGTTTGTTGTTATGATGAAGAATTTAGCAATACGCTGTTGTACAAAAGTAGTGATTTGTTTTCAATATGTTCTGGCTGCTGTCACGTAAAGGACGTGACGTGGTAGCGTCACGGAAAAAGACTCGCTCAGACGATTCATATGGGAGTCGGTGGGAAAATGAGGTAAAAATAAATAGATATTATAAGACATCGAAAGGGTTTTTTAACCTTGCATACATATCATCCTGTTGTTTGGGACTTCAAAAAGTGAAATTTAACCATTCTCAACCCACCATATGGGCTCTTTAAAAGGAGTCAACTTAAATCGAGTCAAGTGCAGTACTTGGGTTGAAAGTTGAGTCAACTCAAAAAAAGATCTGCAGCAAGTTGCCTTCATTTTTTTAATACAGTGTGCTTGAAATTCCCAGTCATAGACTCCAATAGAAATAACCATGAAAAATCCTCAAATTATTCTATGCTTAATGCTTCTGATGCTTAATTACTAATTAAGGGGGGCTGCTTGTGAGCTATATTGTAAAGAAAGTGATTAATTTGATTTAGTAGGATTTGTGGCTGGCATAGTTAGAATAAGGGTTTTATGACCACTCTAATGCGTAACGCTCTAACACATGCAACGCTCCATATGAACAAGTCACCCTCCTGTCACTGTGCAGGCATTAGGACCTGGAGGAGGTTGCTAGCGCTACATAGGGTGCTGTGCATGCTTACTTACTGACAGTGGTGTACATGGAGTAATTCTAGGCGCAAGTTCGCAGTTTCACGTGACCAAATATGTCTATACTTGGACGTGGTCAAAGCTTAACAAGCTCAGAATGTTTTCAGTGTACAACTGTGATCAGATTAACAAAAATAATTTTTGTATTACACCAGATGTGCGAAAATTTTATGAAGTATTTACAGCTAAACCAGGCAGACCTAATAGACAAACGATCAACCAGTGCATCTCCAGTGTTGCGTTCCAATTGTTTCACAAGTCACTTTGAGATGAAACTGCTTTATTTTAGTCAGTGTCATGAAGCCACATGACTCAAGCTATATTTATTGTCTTTTCATATATTTATTATATCAGAGACCAGTGTTGGTTAAGTTACTTTAAAAAAGTTATTAATTACTAATTACTAATTACTTAATCAATATTGTATTTAAAATACTTATCTAATTACTGTGTCTGAAAAGTAACTTAATTACTCAATAAGTAGCTTAACTAAATACTTTTTGAAATCCCCATAAACCTTGAGTGGACAAATAATAAATATTTAACTCTGTAAATAATAAATACTTAGATAAAACATGAAATCAAACATGAAATAGTTTAGCCTTTTAGTTTTCTGAATCATCTTTATTATATTCTATTTAAAAAAAAATCTATAATTATTACATGCATAATAATTTTTAGTATGCAATGTAACCTTCTTAAATATTATTCTGCATATCTATCGATCAGGCAGGATCATGCAATCTTTACAAAAAAAAGCATTATTTTTCGCAGTGTTAGAATGAAAGCCCGTGCTGTATGATCGGAAGTGGACAAAAGGCTTAAGATTTATACGGCATGTTTTTGAACTGGATTGTGCAAAAGAGACAAAAGATTGTCTCTCTTGTTTACCTGTGATCCGATCGAGCAAAATGTGTCTTATTACTCTGTAAACAGAGCAGCATCAGTCATGTTTAATTCGCCGACTCCCTCTGTCACATCTGCGTAGTCATCCTAGCCTTTCTCATAGTAATTAACCAGCCCATGTAAGGTGCGCGATAGCCTTGAAAAAGCCGCGCGCTACAGCACGCATGCGCGCAATGAGGAAAAATAAATTGATTAATACTGTAATGTTCTTGTCTGGGAATATTTTCATTTCGTAAAACAGCCACTCGCTTCAGCTAAGTCCGACATCTTCTGCTTTATGACTAGCAGCAAACTGGCGCGCGGCGCTATCACATGCATCTGCACTACAATGATTTTAAAGCGCCAGAGTTTACTTTTACCTTTAGAACATAAATTAATAAAATTGTGTAAGATTAATTAGCGAGTTTAATTATTTTACAATGTAACGCAGGTACATTATAAGTAACTGTAATTAAAATACCTAAACATGAACAGTAATTAGGTACTTAAATTTTTCAGTGGAAAAGTAATTTAATTACAGTAACGCGCTACTTAGTAACGAGTTACACCCAACACTGTCAGATACTCACTTTATTTAGCAAACAGGTGTTTCTAATTGGATTTTCATTGTAGAGCCTAAATAAAACAATATCATATAATAATTATGAGATTATAGCTACTATACTGTCAGAATCATTCTGCAGATTTTGTTCAAAATTCTGTACAAAAAATGTCCACAGATCCTGCCCTGCTCATGACCTACTGGAACCTGTTATGAATTGACCATGTTGCGAAAACATTTTCCCCCACACAAAATGTACTCCAGTAGAAATAAATGGTTTCCATCCATGAAAAATTTGCCAAACAATAGTAAATGGGATCGCACCGGCTTTAATTTGGTAGAAACGTAAATTTCTGCTCTCCTTTCCAGGAAATAAGTACTTTTTCGAATATTTTGAGAGGATTTCAGCTGGAGACGAGTTTTCGCTCGAGAGGCAGCAACAGGGAGTGTGCTGAGTTCAGAGATGGCATGAGTGATCCGTGTTGCACAGAAAAAACACATTAAAGGCACATCAGGGCAAAAACATGTGTCTGAAGTGGGCGAGATTAGAGGCCATTATCAGCTGTTTGCCAGGCAGAGATGCAGGGGGGTCCTCAGCAGGACCCGGGGGATTAAAGACTCCCTGTGCATGTGTCAGTGAAGGACCCCAAACATGCTCTGCTCTGAAGCTGCCCCAGGGATTCAAGTAGACCGGAGGGGGGTTAGGGGGAAGACGCTTTCGTATTTTCGGCCCCTCAACAAAAACGTAAATGGCTGCAATCACTTTAACTTTGCAGCTTGAGGGCTGTTGTTGTCTATGAACCAACGTCACCATGTTGTTCCCTGTAGTTTTTTTTACATATGCGAGTGAGGTTGCATTTGGCGAGCTCAGTTAAAACTCTTTAGCACACTTTTGTTCTTTGAAAGTTTATATGTGAGAACTTTCATCAAGTAAATATTAAGTGAGTAACCATTTATGAAGATTAGACCAACAAAATACGATAGTTAATGAGGATGGTTTGTTTGAGAATAAAAATACTGATTTCCAATTACGTAAAGCCTCGTGCACACTGGTGCGTTTAGAGCTTGTCATTTTTCACTATTTGAAGCCAGGTGAATTTGCAAAATCCCTGACATTACACCAGAGAAGGGCAAACTCGGTCCTGGAGGACCAGTGTCCTGCACAGTTTAGCTCCAACACTAATCAAACACACCTCAACATGCTAATCAGTGTCTTCAAGATCACTAGAAATCTATAGGTGTGGTAGATTTAGAGTTGGAGCTAAACTGTGCAAGACACCGGCCCTTCAGTATGAAGTTTGCCCTCCCCTGCATTACACTCATGGCTACTTTATTTGTTACACCTGTCCAACTGCTCGTTAATGCAAGTTTCTAATCAGTCAATCGCATGGAAGCAACTCAATGCGTTTAGGCATGTCAACATGGTCAAGACAATTTACTCAGTTCAAACCGAGCATCAGAATGGGGAAAAAATGTGATTTAAGTGACTTTGAATGTTGCATGGTTGTTGGTGCTGGTCTGAGTATTTCAGAAACTACTGATCTACTTGATGCCAGAGGTCAGAGGAGAATGGCCAGACTGGTTTGAGCGAATAGAAAGGCAATAGTAACTCAAATAACCACTCGTTACAACTGAGATATGCAGAAGAGCATCTCTGAATGCATGACATGTCCAACCTTGAGGCGGATGGGCTACAGTTGCAGAAGACCACACCGGGTGCCACTCCTGTCAGCTAAGAACAGGAAACTGATGCTTCGCACAGGCTCACCAAAATTGAACAATAGAAGATTGGAAAAACTGGCCTGATCCTTGATCTCTCCTCAGACATTCAGATGTTAGGGTCAGATTTTGGCGTTAACAACATTAAAGCATGGATTTATCCTGCCTTGCATCAATGGTTCAGACTGGTGGTGTAATTGTGTGGAGGATATTTTCATGACAAACTTTGGGCCCATTAGTACCAATTGAGCATCGTGTCAACACCACAGCGTACCTGAGTAATGTTGCTGACCATGTCCATCCCTTGGTCCATGTCCATCCCTGGGATGAGGTGGAATCATGGATTCGCATCATGGATTTTATGGATCATGTCAATATGGACCAAATTGTCTGAGGAGTATTTCCAGTACCTTGTTAAATCTATGCCATGAAGAATTAAGGCAGTTCTGAGGGCAAAAGTCGGTCCAACTTGGTACTAGTAAGGTGTACCTAACAAAGTGGCCGGTGAGTGTAGAATGGACTTGATAGATAAACAGAAATACTCTAGTACACAAGGTGGCGCTGTGCAACTTTTTGCTTTTGACACTCTCATATTGCACATAAGTTGCCGATTTTACCTTGTTTTTTTATCATGTAAGCTTTTCCACATCTGCTCAAACCCCACTACAGCACGCAAACACTTTTGGAAAAGATCTTGTATATTATTTATTAAAATATTAATTGATCGACAATTTCCTGTGCTTGGCTGGATTTGTTTTGTGTTTGAGTGACACAAAATTGTGTTTAACTGTAACTTCAGCAGCTCAAGGCTCATGAACAAAAGTACCAATATCATTAATAGACCAGTTTTTAAACAGCACACGTTTAGCTAGTGGATGTCCACATTCACATTAGCGCCCTATGTTTAGTCATGTAGGCCTGTCAGGGAAATTGTTGCGATTACATGATATTATTGTGATTTTTGAGATCATTTTATGACACTGATTATGTAATGATTGTACAACAGGCAACAGCACAATACTGCAAACAGCCATAGACACTTTCAAGGGACAAAGATTTTTTTTATTCTTAAGATTTTTCAGATTCTCCAATTTGATGTTAAAAAGGTAAAGGTCCTATTATATATCCTATTACAATATCATATTAAGTAAA
The DNA here is from genome assembly GCA_903798035.1 of Danio albolineatus. NCBI lineage: Eukaryota > Metazoa > Chordata > Actinopteri > Cypriniformes > Danionidae > Danio > Danio albolineatus. The sequence continues at coordinate 2,594,821 of CAIGQQ010034267.1, forward strand.
CATCCAGTTGTAAACGTTCACACACGAAGAAGAATGTAAATGTCGTTGCAAAAATAGCTTAAACTTTATTTGTGAATTTGTAAATGTATATCGCTACATAAAGTATCGAAGCTATGTCCAATTTTTGCATCATAAGTCGATAGTATTATTATGACAGGCTTAGTCATGAGGGGTTAAATACACACAATAATCATCCTAGTGTGCATTTTGTTTTTTATGGAAAGGAGAAGTTTAGCGGAATGTCTGAGCTGCTCTTCATAGTGTGAAAGTATCCAAAAGTGAGCAAAAATGCCTCAAAACCTTCATCTGTATGTCATATGAGCTGCAAGATTGGTGGTTAAGAGATTGCAATCTCGTTTCAAACACCCACACAGTCTTATTCCTGAATGACAGCATTTGTATATGTCTGTTAAACTTTTGACAAGTACGATCACAGCGGGGACATTCAGATCTGCATTCATGAGTTGTCGTGTCTAGTTATGAAACTGCTTCAGTCTTTTTCAGCCACAGAGTGTCTTTTTTTCTGGTACAAACTTTCCAATTTTGACCAAAATACTTGAATTATAGTTTATAGTTTGGATTCAATCACTGGTACAGTACTGATCGAAATAAAGCAAATCACTTTCTGAAAGTAGTTCTAAAAGTACAGAAAGTGAAATAAATATAATTGGTAATGCTTTAGAATGATGATCCGTTAGTTGATGTATTAACTAAGTATGAATAATCATGTGAAGCATTTAATTCAATTCAATTCAATTCACCTTTATTTGTATAGCGCTTTTACAATGTGGATTGTGTCAAAGCAGCTTCACATAGAAGGTTATAGTAAATTGAAAATGTCAGTTAAGTTATTAGCTAGTAAATTATTAGCTAGTATATAGCTGAGTTCAGTTCAGTTCAGTGTTGTTTAATATTCACTACTTAGAGTTCAAACACTGAAGAGTAATCCATCGGTGCGCAGCTCTAGCTGCAGTCTAGTCGCTGGAGAACTCGAGGCTCGTCTGTCCTTGGAGGGTCACAGGAATCCGTCTCTTGCTTGCTACTCCGCCAAGCAGCTGCTCAGGATACAGCGAGGTACAGGGTTAAGGAGCCTTGGGATCGTCTCGTCGCGGGTCTTGGATCGCATCCGTGGCGCTGCATAGTCTCTGGGGGCCTGGGGATGAGTATCCCCAGTTGGAATAGAGAACAAAGAAAATAATTAGCGTAGCTGCAGTTCATAGTGTATATAAAGGGGATGCGTGGAGCACATTCATGCATCATACCGCTAAGTGATGTATTGAGTGTATGCTTTACTAAAAAGATAGGTCTTTAATCTAGTTTTGAACTGTGAGAGTGAGTCTGAGCCTCTGACATTATCAGGAAGGCTATTCCAGAGTTTAGGAGCCATAAATGCGAAGACTCGACCCCCTTTATTTGATTTTGCTATTCTGGGTACTACTAGAAGCCCTGAGTTTTGAGATCTTAGAGATCAAAGTTCGACATTAACGCATTATAAAAATCCCAAAAAGTTACGGAATCACAAAAAAGTTGTGCTTGTAAACATTAGTTAATTAGTTAGCTAACTTTTAGCTAAATTAGTTAACTTTTTATTTTAACTTTAAATATGTAACAATAATAAAGTTGAATGAAAACCGTAATAACTGTATTACTAATTTTAGTAAGTACATTAAAATAATGGTCCATTAAAGTTTATAAAAATATTGCTATCATACTGTATTTCTTAAATATAAAACTAAACATGTCAATCCTAAGTTTTACATCTCATAATTATATTATCACAAAATGTTTTTCATTTTCACAGCAGGATGCTTTAAAGATGCATTTAGACCTTTTGAATTTGGTTGTTTTTGAGACCCAAAGATTATAATATGAAAGCAATCCAGTTTCTGAAAGTGGTCAAAAGTGGACAAGCTCAATGTCTAGACATTTATAACTGCATTTAACCTCCTATTACATTGCATACAGCAGTGGTTCTCAAACTGTGGTACACGTACCAGTAGTGGTACACAAGCTTCCTTCTAGTGGTACAAGGGGGAATCGCTGAATAATTAAAGTAAAAAAAAAAAAAAAGAACACGTTTAACCCTTTAAATTATTCAATTAAGTTAATATGTTAGCACTGATGTGAACAGTAAATTGATTTTAATAAGCTAAATGTTTATGTAAGTAGCTGACAATAATAAATATTCTTTAATGAGAAGAATTAATCTGCCTCTTTTTGAACTGTGCAGCGCTGTAGCTGCTTAACTATGCCTACTACGCTACTGTAGTTCAATGCCGGTTATTATGGTGGTACTTGGAGAGACAATTTTTTTCTGAGGTGGTACTTGGTGAAAAAAGTTTGAGAACCACTGCCATACAGTACTTAGTATCTTAATACCTGGTGAAAACAATACAATAATGGCACAGATATTCTGCAAACTATTTCCTTTTGACATTCATGCAGGTGAAAAATGACAGAATTGTTTTTTGTTTGTTTGTTTGTTTTTCATTTAGATGAGCAGTGTCTGTTTTAGTAACCACTAATATGTATTATGTAGAAAGATTCACTTCATACATTGTGTGAGCAGTGTCTGTTTTAGTAACCACTAATATGTCTTATGTTGAAGAGATTCACTTCATACATTGTGTTTTTAAATGGCAACAAATACTCCAAATTAAAACCTCATTATGCTTTTCTTCCACAGAGATGGAGTCCCACCCTACAGATATCGTAAACCACATCGACGTGAGATACACGAAAGTGCCAAAGTTAATGGGCGAGTGCCACTACCTCATATTCCTGTAAGTATGCTTTGGATTTCCACAACACATTGTTGACTTTACAACACTCTTTTTCTCTCTCTCTCTATGTGTGTGTGTGTGTGTTTGCTCTCTACCTTTCTTTCCATCACTTCTCTCTTTCTCTCTCTGTTTCTCCTTCTCTCGCTCACCCCCACTCCTTCTTTTTATTTTATTCTCTGTGCCTTGTCTCCGTCCATCATCTTCTGGTCTTTCCCTGTCATTCTTGCTCTCTCTTTTCTTCCCCCTGCCTTGTCTCTCCCATCGCCCCTAAAATGAATGTGCATTCTTAAGATGCACAGCGGTGGCTGGGGAGCTTTGATCATGTGCCGGCGAATAGCTGATGGAGAGTGAGAGAGCGCGAGCGAGTGTGCTGTCTAAAGCGTTCCTGATGCTCTCGTCAGCTCTGCCTGCTCTGCCCCAGCAGATGTGAAGCCTCCCCCTCTGATGGCTCGGCTTTCCCACTGCACCGGCTCCAGCATAATTGGAGCCTCTGAGATGGAGCCCAATTTAACAGAGCAAACATACACTTCCCCTCGCCGGGGCCTTTCACTCATCCTATAGAGACTGAAAGCTGTGGAGGCAGCGCAGACACTTCAGCTCGTATGCACATGCGTGACGCACTCAAAGACTCTTTAGCAAATTTTTTCAGGCTGAAATCTGATTATCGAATGACAAGTTGCAGATGTACAAACTTATTTTTAAAGCATAGTTCAGCTGATAATGTGGGTTCTGTCATTGTAAACCTTATGTTGTTCCAGACATGCATTACTAGCACAACATTTTCCTTACAGCGGGAGTTTGTGTTGCAGTTTCTGTGAGCGTTAGAGTCTTGAAACACCAAAACACATTTTTTTTGAGATGCTAACAGTCATATATATGCCCCACGTTGCTAAAAGCACTATTAGGACACATATATTAAGCTAACAAGTGAAAACTGGTTGTTTTTGCGTTATTTAGAGCAAATTCGTTCTTCTGGTTTGAAAAGACATTTTAAAGCAACATCAGTACTGGCCCATACAAAGTGACGTCTTTGAGTTTTCAGCACATCTGTTCATTAATTCATGAGAAAGACTTGGTTCAAACCAATCAGCGCGCTCTATTGTGAACGAGATGCAACTTCATTAATATGCATGATATAGCTTCGAAGGCTCTTTTGACCTGTTAGTGTTCAGAGAGACGCCACGTTGTGTTGCCAAACGTGATTCAAACAAGTAGTCGAAGAAAAATTGTTCAGAGACATCAGGCGTCAGTGTTGCGTTTATAAATGTGCTGCAACGAAAGTTTCATTTCCCTTTCCCCATGATGAGAGCACAACTCACAGCTACAGTTGCCTGCTAACACAAAACAAAAATTTGTTTGTAAGGAACATTTTTTAAATTTTATTATAATTTTTTTTTAACTCGAGAGCTTTTCCAAACTCCCCTTTACATGCAAACCCTTCCCTCTTTCACCACTCGACACTCCCAGCTAAACAAAGCTGGACACACCCACTTTCCTGACTTTTTTCAAACTAGAGGTATGAAAACACCCTGCTGAGACAGGGGGGCTTCACAACCCTTTAAAAAAGTCATATGGTACGTTCACACCAGATGCAGGTGATGCAACAGACACGAGTGATTTATATGTACAGTCAATGTAAAGGCCTGTGCACACCGAGACGTTTTTTGCTTGCGTTTTCGGTCGACGTTTAACGCCTCGTGACTAAACAAAGGGCGTCAATGTGATCGTGCACACCAACGCGCAAAACGCCAGGCGTAAAAGCATTATTTTTAAAGAAACGCCTCATGCTCGTTTTTTTGTTTTGATGTGCTGCGTCAAAATCTTCTCCACCAATCAGATTGGCACTTTTGTTCACATGTACGGAGCCGCTGAAGTTACAGTAAACATCCCTTGGAGGTGCTCAAGCGCCAAACTGTCAATGCGAGCGCACATTGAAGAAGATGCCCAGAGGCGATATGAACGTGGAGCTGCTTATTGCACTGGTAAACAATAATAATTTCTTCATTGCTAGAGCTGCTACTTGAACCACCCATGCTTGCTTTGCCGATCGCCAACAACAAGCGTGTCAGCTTTCTCTTATCTTCTTCTGGGTAACAAGGGGGTGTCAGAAGCTTGGCGCCACCCTGTGCGCCATCTAACGTCAAGGAGTGATTTTGCATACTCTCTGCTCAACGCCAGAAAAAAATTGTTTGGGCTTGAATGTAGAAAAATGTCTTAAAGCGCTGACGATAAACGCAAACGAAAAGCGTCCCGGTGTGTACGAGCCTTAAAGACGTAATTAGACATCCTTAATTAGAGTTTTGGGCATTTGACGCGAATCACTGGAGTTGGAAAATCTTGAAACTTTGGTGGACATTTGCGCCACGTTAACCAATCAAGAACTTGCTCTAGTATAGGTGTGATTATGACGTGGCACCTGTTGTTGGTCTTCTGAGGGGAAATCCTCTTGCCAACACGATGACCCTGCCATGATGCGAATCTGCATCTACTGTGAAGTGAATTTCACGCACGAATTAACCGAATTTGAGGTTGGAATGAAACAAGTAAACTCAAAATATTCTTGTGTCTAATGTCTGGTATGAATTACACATTTTGCTGCATTCTCCAGGAGAAATTCGAAGTGTAGAAGCATCTGTACTCTAACCTCTAATATTGCCCATGATGCACTGCATGTTGGATGCGAATTCAATCTGAACTATAAGTGCGGGTAAAAAAAGTGTTAAACTACAAACATGGCGGATGCGTGAGACCAACCGTCAAGTAGAGGAGCTTAGGTAAAGATGTTTGATTTACTGTTAATTAATATCCAACCTACTGGTGAATATTTAAATCACATTTACTGCGTTATATTTAATCTGAAACAACAATGTAAATTTTTATGAAGTTGCATTGTGACATTAACTTCTGAATGCAGATTTATGCAAAAACCCTTAGGACATTTCTCTGCATGAAAGACTTGTGAAAGGGCAGATTAAACTGCTGCTGCATCTCCAATATGGAAGGTAATTAAATATGAAAGATATATGGATGACATGTCGAGATGATTGACAGGGGATGGAACTAAGCAACTTAAGGTTCTGTTAATGAGGTAGTAGTATGTCTCGGAGCTTGCATACTCTACTGTTACACACTCAAAAGTATGTACTTTTTCTTCACAAAAAAAGTACATACTTTTAGGATGTAGTATGAATTGCTTAATTGGGACGCTGCAGAAGTATATGATCTTAAAAGGGTCTTCAGTCACAGCAGAAAGCCTTACAAACGAAGTTTCAATGATACATGCCCCTCAAAAAAAAATATTTTTTTAATATCAAATATCAAAATATCATTAAATTCAAAAATTTAGGCTCAATCCCAAATTCTGTTTTATATCGTCATGCCTGCACTTTCCCCTTGGTCACACTGAAACAGTGTGTGAAGGGTTTAGAATGGAAATATTCATTTCAGATATGGGAAATCACTGCTAAATCATCACCAACTCTCACGTCACGAGATGTTACCAGCGGTAGTCCTTCCAAAAGGCGCAAACAGAGTATTACCGTTTTACAGATTACTCACAATGCAATGTTGTTTTTTCGAGCTGTATTTGGACAAACACTGTTCGTTTTCATCTCAAAGTGTATGAGCCTCTGGGTTTCCTCAGGCGTCCCTGTTAAGAATGGTAGGTCATGTTGCAAGAAGCATGAAACTGTAAATACACAGTGCTTATGTTCATGTATGTAACCACAAGAAAACAGTACCGTTATACCAGACGTGCTGTAAAAAGCTAATTCCCTGCCACCAGGCTTTTCTGACAGACTGGCCTGTTTTTTCAAGTCATTGTATGATGTTATCAGAATTTAATATATGATGTTAAATATTTTGTGCGTGGTTTGACGCATTTCTTTGAAGTTCATGACCGTAGCACATTAACGCTGTTAAGAACGTAACAAATCAGATGCTTGTTTGGGATAATTTTTTTTTAGAAATGCCCCTTTTTTATGGTTGTGGGTTTGTTTGCTTGCGTGTGCAGCCATGTTGCTGCTGTAGCTGGTGTATTCAGGGAAATAATCTTGAAAAAATTTGGTTTTAGGGGCTTAAAAAGAACAATTTTTGGGGAAATATTATGTCCATCTAGTCTTTTGCTCAGAGAGGAAGGAGAGTTCACCTATTTATCATAGTTGCGCAGGATTATCCCAAAATTCAAAGTTAATTTCAGAAGGTCAGTGGCGTTTTTATACTTTGTTCGCGATACTGCAGCCACATGACATTATGCACGGCACATCTGAATTGTGAAAAAAAAAAACTCTCAAAATGTCATGATAAACCTTAAAATAAACCCCAATGGCCATTTTTAATGGCTGATTAATGTTTCGGAGGCCGTGTGTAAATGTGTTTGAGACGACATGAGGTCAAATTTATTTTTGAAGATATAAAAAAATAGACTTTGGTGTGCAAGGAACTAAAGCAACAAAATTGTGATTGGGCCTTACTTGATATTAAAACGTATCATTTTCTGAGGTAAACTAAAAAAAATTCTAGATGAATGAATGTCCAGACATTTGCTCTGTAGAAAAAGACAAAGCAATTGAGGATGAGGATTGGTTTTAAAATGTACTTTTAAAAAACCACACTTTCAAATCCTTTTGCTTGCCAGGGACTGTCAAATCATATTTCAAGTATAATTCCAAGTATTCTGAATCGATAATATGTGAGAAATTAAGTCATCGTTAGGCCCACATGGAATCTGCATGCGCAGAATTCCGCAGATTTTTAGCCATCAATGATTCTGTTTATTTACTAGTGTAAATGTGTGTAAATTCATATTTATTCAGTTTTTAAATTAATTTCATTAATATTACTGACTAATATCAAAATATTCATATGGTTTAGTTACAATACAGTGTGTCATATTTTCTGTCTTTTAGTAGAGATTTTATATGAGAGGCTTGCTTTGGTTACCAAATAAAGTGGATCTAATTAGGTTTGCATCGTAAACATTAAATAAAAGTTAAAAGGTATTGCTTTTTATTTCTTTTATTAAGGTTTTAGTTATGATCCTCCCAAAATCATTCTGCATAAATCAGCAGATTTTTAACAAAATACTTCACAGAAATAGCAAAAAATGTCAGCAGATTCTGTCTGGCCCTAGTCATTGTTCCAGTGTTGTGCACTTTGATAACAGTGATGCCAAATTTCATTTGTTTTTACCCTCAAAACCTTAAATATACATAACCTTTTTATACTTTCTAATGCTGATAAAAGATGGATGATTTTGAAATATTATTTGTAAAATAAAGATAATATTTTATATATAATATATAAGAAAATCTATTTTGTCAAATATGATCTACTACTCCTGTCTTTATTGCCAATTGGTCTTCTAGCAATGATTCTAAAATGCAGTTCTTATTATGTGCTGAAAACATTCGTGACACTTAATATTTTTGTGGAAACCTTGATACATTTATGTTTTTGATAACCAATTAAATAGTTATTTTTTTTCCCCATTTTAATTTGCATTCCTGAGTAAATGTATACGAAAACGTAACTCTTAACTTAAAGAAGTGGAATTTATAATAAAATCATATCAATGTGATTTGAAAGTGATTCTGACCAACTTTAGGCTGTTTTCTATCAAAACTTTATGTGAAGAAAATCATGTGAAACTGTTCACTGAAAGTGTGTATAAACTTCTGGCTTGGCATGCATAACACTGCAGTTTCCGTGAACTGGAAGCCTTTTGAAAATGCTGTTTTCTATACAAAAAGCTTTCATAAATGCCAAGCAGACTCTTTTCCCCTTTTCAGTACATCATTGTACTAATGCAAGCATTTCCTTGGTCTTTTTTTGGAGCTTGAGAACTATTCCAATTTATTTTATGGAAAAGATGTTGCGTAACAACATTTGTTTTTTTTCATTCAGTGAGTGAAGGAGCATAACATTGGGTTTGGAACAACATGAAATAAATACATGATGAGATATATATTTTTTTAGATTTGCTGACCTTTAATTCTTACTAATACAGCTTGTCCAAGTTTTCTTTGCTTCTACATTATGCTCACATTATGTTTATGGCTCTGAAACCTTTAACACTCTCTCGCTTGGCTTTTTTCTTCCTCCCTTTGGTTGCATTCTCCCGTTCTGTCTCTGTTAAGTTTAAAAGGCTCTCTCATATTCTGTAAGCGTGGTCTGCGGCAGGGAGGCAGTGTTAGTAACCAAAACGCCTTGTCAAGACTTGACAGATTCTGCAGTTCCACTGGGCATGTAACCGTGTGGGCTGCGGAGGAGACTGATGAATCTTAAGCAAACAGAAGGCCAGAACAAAGAGAACCGAAACAGACTTTAGATCAGATTTGGCCCTGTAATCAAAATTTTAACGGCTCCTGTAAGGTTTTGTTGGACCTTGTCCAGGCACTTCATGCAACTCCATTTCTTCATGTGTCTCTGTCCTCCTCCCCCGTCTCTCTCTCTCTCTCTCTCTCTCTCTCCATTTCTGCTTCCAGACTCGTGGAATAATAGATTCCTGGACTTCTGCTATTTGAAGTCTTGTTTGTTTGAGAGCAGAAAATGCTACAAAAAGACCTGTATGCGCTTTTCCCCTTTACCCACAGTATCTGCTCAGATGAAGAGCGTTTGTCTGGCTCTGTGTTGGAAGATTTGGATTCGTGTTGCAAGTGCAAAATGTGAAGATTTTGATTTTTTTGAAATGTTTGATCCCTTTGCATATCACTTGGATATCTCCTGAGAACTGCTCACAATGTGGTGTATAACAGGAGGCATCAAGAGTCCATAATCTTTAGCAAACAAGATCATTGTGCTTTCACAGCCATCACACCCCAGAGGGTGACAGAGTCTGTGATTGTAGTTTGGTTAAAGTTCAGACGGCACGATTTTCAGTTGTGTCACAGATGGTTTCACACTGCATGACCATCGGGGGTAGCATTCTGTCGGTGCTGTGTTTACACTGCAGGATGGATCGGCAACATGGGGTATCACACAACATTACAATAGGAGAATCACCGACAATGTTGTCTCGGTCCACAAACTACATCGCACAACCAAACAGAAAAGTGTGAAAAGTGACATGGAAACATCGCAAGGTCACAGAGTATATTTTTTGTTATTAACTACATAAGAAAGAAGCCTTTAGTGGAATAGAAAATGTACTTCTTTTGCTCACCTGGCTTTTGAAGGGAATTAGCAAAGTCTCATAAACTTTTTTTCTTTTTCAACCCGGTTGTGATATTGCTCAGATGATACGTCAAAAAGACACGGGGGCTTCTGCCAAAGTTCCACTAGTTTTTCCTTCATTTCTTGGGTCCAAATAGACCAAAAAAGAAGCGCTTTTAACTTCTACCCCAACCTCCCGCTGGCCTGCAGATACCCATACTAGTGGATGCTCACACTGTATGATTGTTCACACTGAATTCATCACTGAATCTCCAGATCCCTGTTATCATTCATTCGAGTGTACAGAATAAGCTAGTTTCTCACAAAAGTGCTTTATGTCGATTGACATGATTTATTTGGCAGCTGTAGTGGATGCTCACACTGTATGATAGTTCACACTGTATGATTGTTACTCACGTGAGTGAGCACCGTTTTGCCTCTGATTTCAGGCAGTTGTCTGCGATTTCTCAAAACCCGTTGGCGAGTCAAAAATCTGGGCTAAAATCATGCCGTCTGAACTCGGCATTAGCTCATCCAAAAATGAAAATTGTTATTAATTACTCACGCTCGTGTCATTCGACCTTCATTCATTTTTAGAAAGCAAATCAAGATAATTAAGGTGAAATATGAGAGCTCCCTCATCTTCTATAGACAGCAAGACTTGCTGACTTGTTCAAAGTCCATAAATGTACAACAACAACAACAACATCAAATATATACCATAATGCCTTCACTGTTTAACTTATAATATATATATATATATAT
>CAIGQQ010034267.1:2605620-2616973 GCA_903798035.1 Danio albolineatus
TATATAACTAATATATTTTTATTTGTTTATTTTTCGCGTTAATGCTTTTATGCAAATTACGCATTGTTTTATTAATACTATTAAACGGGAATGTATTAATTGATCAAAAGTAAAAAGTAGGACAAAAGATCTAGATTTCCAAGAAAAGCTGTTCATTTTATCGTTATATTCAACTTATGGCAACAGTGCATCAGCGTTTCCACAAAAATATGAAGCATCAAAGTGCTAACAATAAGAAATGTTTATCGAGCAGCCAAGCAGCATATTAAAATGATCTACAATAATGAGTCTAGAATAATGATCGTGGAAATTCAGCTGCCGTCAGAGAAATACATTTTAAAAGTATATTCGGATAGAAATATTTATTTAAATTGCAGTGACACCTTGCCATGTTAGTTTTTAATGCATGTTCAAGCATTATGCTAATTCAGTTAAATAATCATATGGATCCTAAAGTGTATTTTATTGTGTAAATTCTTATAAAAATTAAATGTTTTATTTTTATTTTTAACTAATGTCATTTCAGCTCAGAATAAAAAAATTACTCATTTATTTATTCTATTTATTTGCATTTTGTTTTGACACCAGATGCAGTCTCTAACCCTTATCCAAGTACTTTTGTGCCTGTCGGTGTCTGTTACAAACTAAACAATAGACAGTCAAACAACAATTGCTCACCCAGTCCCCCTCTCCATTTGTGGTAACAATGCAGAATGAAACAAGAGCACAAAGGCAGATAGTTTGATTCCCTCGCTGAGTACTGTGATCAAACCGGTTTGATTTTACACATCAAAGGCCTAATATTCCATGACCACCACATTTAAATATTTAAGTGAATCTCCAGATCCCTGTTATCATTCATTCGAGTGTACAGAATAAGCTAGTTTCTCACAAAAGTGCTTTATGTCGATTGACATATTTGGCAGCTGTAAATATGGATTTCAGCAGTCTATCCTGTTTACTGGAGATGTACCATGTTTTGTCCTTGAGGTGATGCTTTTAAACTGAAACTGATGTGTATACAGAATCCTCGCGTTCATTCTCAATCACACATTGTCCAGAAATGTGTCCTCCATTTGTCTGTCTAGCCTGTTTTAATGTTCCCCTGTTTTTTTCCTGTCCACATACCTGTATAATCGGCAGCTGTAGGTGTTTTCTCCACAGCATCGCATTAAATGTGAATGGTGACCTTCAGTTCTGACTCTCATTGTCTTCCCATCAGCGCACAAACCGGATGCCAAAGGATATTCACGTTGAGCCGGAGAAGTTTGCGGCGGAGCTGATCAGCAGGCTGGAGGGGGTGTTGAGGGAACGAGAGGCGCAGGAAAAGCTGGAGGAGCGTCTCAAGAGGGTTCGACTGGTGAGTACAGCTCCATCGGCACACTAATACAGCATTTTGAAGTATAATTAGACTGGATGAAGCTCCTGGAGTAATTAATTCAAATTGTATGTCACAATTTGTTGTCACTAGCCTATTTTTAGATTGAGGAATTGTGGTTTGGAATGAAGTAGCACAATTTATTCATACACAATTTATACCATACCCCACGGCGTATCTCCTGCACGTAGCTGATGCTGGAGTGAGCAGTTATACTTCTCTGTAGGGATGCAGCGATATGGATTTTTTTTGGCCAATATCGATAACCGATAACTCTTAAAATGTGGAGGCCGATAACCAATATATTAGCTGATAAATATTTAAAAATAAAAACTGTTTATACAGTAAACAACTGATTTTATTTCAGGCAGTTCTGTACAATTGTGCAGTCTATCGGCTTCAAGATATCGGCCTAATTTGATTTTGTATCGTTAACGATAACATTAAAAATAGTATTTATCGGCCGATAACGATATGACCACCCCTACTTGTCTTTTTTGCCCGTGTTGCCCTGCAATAATACTTCCAAAACGCAGTGTCTAGTTTTTTGCTGGTGTTTTGAAATTTCATCAAATATGCCTGGGATGCTACTGTAACAGTAGTTCAAATTGGGAAAACAATTAATAATTTCAATCAAACACATAACAAAATAATTTCAGCTCTGGGTATTTGGATAGAACAAACTTTGGTAAAGGAAAAAAACATCACATGCAAAGAAAAAAAAAAACGAAATATACTAAATATTTGATATTTCTATCATGTGTGATGGTGACCGACTGAAGGTGTCTTTTATAATAATATTGTATTTATTACTAGTGCTATTATCTTTATTTGTTGGTGTTCATATTGTGTTTTCAGCAAAAAATAGAAAACCTTTATTGTAATTTTAAAAGGAAGCTATTTTCAAATCAGTCTAAGTATCTAAAAAGTCTAAAAACAGCAATAGTGGACTGCAGGACGATATACATTTGAAGTCAGAATTATTAGCCCTCCTTTGACATTTTTTTCTTCTTCTTTTTTTAAATATTTCCCAAATGATGTGTAACAGAGCAAGTAAATTTTCACAGTATGTCTGATAATATTTGTTTCTTCTGGAGAAAGTCTTTTTGTTATTTTGGCTAGAATAAAAGCAGTTTTTAATATTTAAAAAACATTTTAAGATCAATAACATTAGCCCCTTTAAGCTATATATTTTTTGATTAGTCTACATAACAAACCATCATTATACAATAACTTGCCTAATTAGCCTCCTGCCTAGTTAACCTAATTAACCTAGTTAAGCCGTATAGAAGTGTCTTGAAAATATCTTGTAAAATATTATTTACTGTCATCATGGCAAAGGTAATAATTCTGACTTCAACTGTATATGTGCACATACATCAACACCGTTGACCAAGTAAAATCTGGCCTATAGTTAATTGCAGTTTTTCTTCTTCTTTTTCTTCGCTGTTATTTAAAGAGCTTGATCGTGATCTGCAATTATAGGCCAGTTCACAATGCACATGTACATTGCTTATTACACAAACAGGGATGTGCAGCAGCACACAAGCATTTTAAATTCTGAAAGATTAAAGGATTAAAATGTGAAAGATGATTATTCTCTACATAAATATAAAACTGCTGCCTTCTCCTGCCTTTATCTGGGGGAATTGGACTCGTTCTGTAGATGGTCTGCTTTTGCACTTTAACCTCATACCCAAGCAGATCTGTTTCCTTACTAGTGAAGCATTAAATATTTTCATAAAGTCTGACATAAAAATAGCGAATGCTCCATGGGTCGACTGTAACCTGCTCTTAAAGTGAATAGGTGATGAGAATCTGATTTGTTTAATGTATGTTACGCCAAAAACACATCCATAACTCAGTAAGAGAATAAGGATAACCCTTGTAGACATGTGCCGGGTGTGCCGGTAGTTTTTCCTGTCTTTAAAAAATCTTTAAAAAAGTGGATTCAGACATGCTCTAAGTGCACCTGCTACATGCTTTTTAAACCATGAGCTTAGATCATTAAATAGAGCTCTTTGTCTTCATTACAGAAATGCATAGTTGTTCACAAATACATTGGATTGATTGTAATAACTCCTAATGTACCCAAAGGTCAATGGAGCACTAGGAAAAATACAAATATTGAATCTGGCCTTTGTATCTGGGGTTCTCAATATTAAATGACTCTGGCCGGATCTGGGCACAAAAAATCGATCAGGACATCCCTGGTAGATACAAATATATATTTAATTCTCGTTTGTCAAACACCGAGTCCTGTGCTTCACTTCACAAGCAAGACAGTCGGATGTCTTCTAAAGACTTCCCGTCTTGTCAAGGGGACTCTGCTCATTTCTTTCGTCTTTCTGTGCAGTGTCAGGTGAATCACCTGCCGAGATTGAGCTACTTGCTAGTCTGCCTCAGTGTAATGACTTTGTTTGAAGTCAGTCGGGGCGTGAAAAAATGCCTGCACACACCGCAAATGGGAATCTTTTTCCCCACTCAAAGCCAGGTGTTAAGTCTCAAGGCAGATTATTTATGTAGTTTGGCCTTGTGTAAGAGGAACTTCCGTCACACAACAGTGGCTTGGAGTTATTAAGAGCCGAAGGAGGGCTGTCATTTGCCTCTTAATTGATATTCTCAGCGGTGCTTCGGTTTTCAGCAAACTTGTTTTAAGTTTTCTTCACCTATCGGTTGAGTGGCTTTTATATACAGCTCTCCTTGCTCCACTGAGCAGGACCAACTCTGACAGTTAAACATGTTTTTACCGGCAGCTAAGCCTTGACAAGTCTGAATAAACTATGATTTGGCCATTCTAGAGTGTTATTCAGGTGTTTTCGGACAGGTGAGTTTTAGAGGTCGAATTGGCGCAATGAAAATTGGCCGATTGGCGCATTGCGGTTGGATTTGTGTTGTCTCTCATCTCATCTACTTTTTTTTTTTTGGCATGATCTGTCAGAGATCATCCAGAGCTCTGACCTGCACAGCTGTTCAGTAAAAATAAAATTATGCATGAGCCAAATCCTCTGAATTTCTTATCTCCTTGGACCTCACTACCTAGAGAGAGAATCAAAGCATTGCACACAAATTGCCTGCCGTGCCTTCAGTTGTACCGACTTTCTCCATTATGAAAATGAGAAGACAGCCCAATGAAAAAACAGGCATGTTTGATGGAGAATGACATTTCATGGAAATAAATGCAAATGCAAAGTTCCTGTGTTGTTAAAGATTAAAATACACCACCACTCAAAAAGTTTCAGGTTGGTAAGATTTTAAAAAATCTGTTTTTGAAAGAAGTCTCTTAAGCTCACCATGGCTGTTTGATATGTACCATTATTAAATATTTATAAGACAACTGCTTTCTATATTGACGCAGGTACAGTTGTTGTAGCCTAAACAATGTCTAAATTCTGATATATTCTTAGGATGCATAGAAATAATTGATTTTTATTTTAACTAGGGTCGCACAATATATCGTTTCAGCATTGATATCGCAATGTACACATCTGCAATACTCGCATCATGGCAAACCCAATGTCCAGTTATGATTATAGTTGATCGGGTACAATAGTTTGTCATCACAAAGTTTATTTATAGTGTAGTGGAAGGGTATCATTTACATGTTTTTATACTTGTGATTTAATTATTAAACATTTCTAGAGCGGTTAAAACCACAAGCAATTCCAACGTTTGATGTTTTAGATGGCAAATATAATTTAGATTCAATTATTTGTACGATACAGTGATATTTTTGCATTGAATTATTTAATTGCGGTGTCTAAATACTATTTGACTTCTCTGAAAATCAGAAGAGCACTGATTAATTATTACATTTGTATTTATGTGCGCTTGTAATTTGATTGTTATGCAGAATAATCCTAATCAACCTAAAATTATAAATTCTTTCCAAAAAATTCAAGTCATCTGGTGAAATTGTATTAATTCCAAAACATGTTGCAGAAAGATTATTTTTTTCCCATTATCATGCAGGCCTAATTCTAACATTAGAAGCCTAATTATTTATTATACTTCCTTTATTAAAACATTTATTTATTTTATATTTTTTTTTATGAACTGACAAATCAAATGGAGCAATTATATGGCATGTCAATTTGCAAATTATTATGTCATTTGATCACTAGATCTACTGATATAAAAAAGCACATAGTTGAACACATCACATTAAAAAGATACGGTGGTGACACTGCATTACGAGCAATAAAATACATCAAATATAGCATAAAACGGTTACACATTTTTATCTGCAAAACGTCACAGGTTGTCATTCAAATATGAACTAATGTGAATATAAAAGCAACTTCAGCTCAGTAAAGCAGGCTAGGTGGACTAGCACTATTTATGATGTTTTGTCGAAAAAAAAGTTGATTAATTTGATGCTGTAAAAGGTCTCTTATGAAATTAAAAATGGTCACACAAAATGTACAAATCTACATTTGACAGACAGATAGTTTGGGCTACTTATGAGAATTATGGGAAATGTCAGCCGACAATTATTAATTGGATGAACATTTTTTTTGTCTTATGGTCAGGGCCAGACGGAATCTGCGGACATTTTTTGCTTTTTCTGTGGAGAAGTTTGTTAAAAATCTGCAGATTTTTGTGGAATGATTTTGAGAGTATCATAACTAAAACCTTAATATCTGAAATAAAAATTTAAATGTTTATTTAATGTCCACAATGCAAATCCAATTAGATCCACTTTATTTGGTAAACAAAACAAGTCTCTCATGTAATATATCTACTAAAAGACATTAAATATTACTTTACAAACTGTATTGTAAATAAATCATATGGATATTTTCATATTAGTCAATAATATTACTGAAATTAATAAAAAAAACGAATAAATATACATTTACACACATTTACTCAAGTAAATAAACAGAATCAATGATGGGCTAAAAATCTGCAGAATTCTGCGTGCACAAATTCCGTGTGGGCCTACTTATGGCTTACCCAGAATATAAAAATACATGCAAATACATTTAGATCATTTACTTTAATCATTACTATTGGGATGTGACGAGACTTTCAACCAGCACAACGAAACACGTTTCTGAAGACAATCACCTTCTGAACCTTTAATTTATGCCACAAGGACTTTTTTGGGGCCTTGTAAATGGCAGCTTTTGGAATCTGGTTTCAAAAGGCAAGTTATTTGACGTTTCATGAAAATAGTGTTTCTTTGCCAATTCCCATCATCAGCTACTGGCCTCACATTTATAGTAAACCGTTTTAACCATTTTGTGGATCTGTGTAAATGGGGATTGTTTTAACAGCATTGTCCTCTGTATGCAAAACTTTTTAAAAATGCAAAGGATCACTTCAGCGCAGTTTGCTGGAGGTATCTAATATCAGAAGCAGACACAACAAATGAGTAAAATATCTGAAATCCCTAAATCTAGTTGTAAATCAGACATGTGAGATGATTTATTTTTAATTTTCTAATGACCATTAAGTGCATGTCTAGAGCATTAAGCGAAATCTCTCATTGCTCATTTTCAGGTCATTGTGTGAATGTAACCGTAACAAAGGCCTTTCAGTAGAAGCATAATCTTGAGACTCCTGTGAAAGGGTGACATCTGCTGGTTCAAACCTGTTACTGCACACTGATTCTGCATCCCATTGTTTTCTGCAGTATACTTGCTCACCTGCTCAATTTTATTTTCCACAGTCATTTTAGCTATTATGTGGTCACAAATTCAAATGAAAGCATTTCTTAAATCATACCTTGTCACTGTAGGAAGAGGAAGGTGATGATGCGGACATCTCCACCGGTCCCTCTCTGGCCAATCACAGGATTCCTCCAGCGGTCCACGTGCAGCATTATGGTGGTCGCTACTCTGAAATGAGCTACAACGGGCTGCAGCTACGGGACGCGCACGAGGAAAACCCCGAGAGCATCCTGGATGAGCATGTGCAGCGGGTCATGAAAACCCCCGGCTGTCAGTCTCCAGGCACCGGACGCCATTCTCCGAAGTCCCGCTCGCCAGACGGTCTGCCGGCGGGTAAGATTCCTGGGCTGATGATGCCGGTGTCTGGTGGCCAAGGCAAGCACCAGGCTCGGCAGGGCCCGAAGGGTGAGGCGGCGCACCTGCATCATCACAAACACGTTCACCACACACACTATGCTGCGGCAGGGAAGCCCAAAGAGCAGGCCGAGGCAGAGGTCACGAGGATGCATGCAGGATTCACCTGGAACGTGGATCAACACCACTATGGACCCAAGTCACGCAACTATGCAGATGGAATGAGCGTCGGTCCCAACACCATGGACCCTATGGGTTACAGGTATGTGCCTCAGTCACTTTTGTCAGATATGAATAATGATCTCAAATCTAATATGCTTATCTGGTGCACAAGATGAATAGAAAGTTTGATAAATGTATTTGCTGCCACTTTTGATACAGCTTTTAGAAAGTTTTGAAAGAAACCTACACTAAAGACTTTAGCGACAAAAAGTCAACTTAATGTTTTTATGTTGTTTTAACTTATTTTAATAATTAAATCACAAAGTCTACCTCACTGTTTTTAGTCAGTTTGATTGATTGTTAGTTGAGATGACTAGAAAAGTTCATTTGAATCAACTAAAACAAGTCAAGTCAGCAAGAATTTTGGATTTTTTTTTAAAAAAACACTTACATTAATATTTTAACTTTTATGTATATAAAAATGAAAGGGTCCCACTTTATATTAAGTGGCCTTAACTACTATGTACGTATATGCAAATATAATTACAATGTACTTACTGTGTTCATAATGTATTGCAGAACACTTCTGGTGCTCTTGAGGTGGGATAAATCCGCAGCTTTTTAACAAAATACTCAGCAGAAATAGCAAAAAATGTCCGCAGATTCTGTGCGCGCAGAATTCTGCAGATTTCTGCAGATTTCTGCAGATTTTTAGCCCATTATTGACTCTATTTATTTACTGATGTAAATATGTGTAAATTTATATTTAATCAGTTTTCAAATTAATTTCAGTAATAATACTGACTAATATGAAAATATTCATATGATTTATTTACAATACAGTTTGTAAAAGTACTATTTTCTGTCTTTTAGTAGATATTTTATATGAGAGACTTGCTTTGTTTACCAAATAAAGTGGATCTAATTAGATTCGCATTGTAAACATTAAATGTTTAAAAGGTATTACTTTTATTTCATATATTAAGATATTAGTTATGATCCTCCCAAAATCATTCCGCACAAATCTGCAGATTTTAACAAAATGCTCTGCAGAAATAGCAAAAAATGTCCGCAGATTCTGTCTGGCCCTAGATATGGGTGCGGTTAGAGACAGGTTTGGTGGTATGGGTAGGTTTAAGAGTGGGTCAAGGTGTAAGGGATGGTCAACAGTGTAAATACAGATGTAGTTACAGATGTAATTACATGCAGGTATTTAATCAAGCATAAGTACAATGTATAAACATGTATTTACACAATCAGTACAATGTAACTAATTATTAATTACAGTGTAAGTACATATCAGTTAAGGCCACTTAATATAAAGTGGGACCAATAGAAGTAAATACAAAACGCTTCTCAAAAGTCACCTAATCAATCTGCTATCATTAAAAAGGAAACAATAGAAATGAATAACAGTTGCAGTACTGACAACAGTAGAATAACCTGTATTTTTGCTGTGCTACAAACCAGCTTCAAATTTCAGCAAGTTGTTTGCCTTTACTGCCTAAAAACAACACCTCTCCTGACCTGATGGAGTACACAATACATTTTACTGCACAAGCCACTGCTGATAGTGTTTATTGTTAAGCACTGTCAGTAGCACTTTTATTGTTCCATTACCCCATTTCTTTTTTTGACAATGAAACAGACCTATTTCATTGCTAACGTTTTGAGGACAAACCAAGAAATGCAAAAAGAATTCAAAGCACGTGTTTGAGCTGTTCATACATCATGTGCATGGATAGAAAGATTTGGCCGTGTGCATGCAGTAAGCACAGGGTGTCCACGGCATCTTAAAAAGCCTTTAAAATCACTGAAATGTTGACTTGTAGGTGTCCATCTAAAGCTATCCACTCAGGCCAACATCCATCTAATCACCAACAATCCATCTCAACTAAACTTGTAACAAACGTTTTATTTATTAACTTTTATTTACTGATATGGTTTAATTAGCATACTTACATTTGTTTAAAAGTTCTCATGTGTTTATAGCTATATGGTGAGGATACTGACCTGGACATTTAGCTTATTACTTTATAAACTCGTTAATTTTTTAAAAAAAAGAAATGTAATGTTAAAAAAGTGTATGTATACAATTAGAATAGGCTTTCTTTGACATTATTTAAAATGTATGGCTAAGAAATAACTAATGAAATAAAAATGACAAATTACAGTGATATTACTTACAGGTTACTACTTTAGCTTATTGATCTCTTCATATAAAGCAGAATGTTTCCAAACCTCTACTTCCTATGCTCAGATTTCAGTCAACAGTTCACCAAAATGAGGCACTGAATCCCGAGATTTGATTCACTCCTGTGCATACGGTCATATAGGTGGCACTGAGTACATTTAGTACATTTCTGCTGAATACACTGAGTAGAACCATTTATTTGAACAGGTTGATTGATTTTTAGCGTTCTTATATCTCAATGCAGCAGTAAAGGCAGCACACTATCAAAGCGACCGGTCAGGAAAGGAGAAGATGGCCGAAACTTTGAGATGCGAGAGCCTTTACCTGCTGACGACATGGAGAGGAACCAGAAGATCCTGCAGTGGATGATGGAGGGCGAGAAGGAAGCTGGACGCTATAAGAGGAGCCCTTACGGGTGAGAACCCTTATTAATCTAAATCAGGAGTCTAACTATTGATGTGATGACACTTAAAAGCTAATTCTGCTCTTGCTTTTGCTTCAGGAGCATCTCTGGGCCCAAGAAAGCTCAGAGTCACGAGCCGGCGCGGCCCAGTTCGGTGGAGCGCCTGGGAGCCGTGCACCCATGGGTGACCGCTCAGCTCCGCAACAACGTGCAGCCCTCTCATCCCTTCATCCAGGACCCAACCATGCCCCCCAACCCAGCCCCAAACCCCCTCACCCAGCTGGAAGAGGCGCGCAGGCGGCTTGAGGAGGAGAGGAGAAAGTCTGGGACACTGCAGGCCAAGCAGAGGTGAGAGGACGCTTGTAGTTCATGTATGACACACAGTGGACTGATTTACTACTGCATGACAGTAATTACTTGTGTGGTGCTCATTCTTTGATCATTTTTATTTAATTGAAAAAAAATTACTCTTTCTTTATCTTTAATACAGGTGATATTTAAAGAGCCCATATTATACATTGAAAAGGGTCATATTTTGGTTTTGGGGGTCTCCAACAGCAGGCTGATATGCATGCATGGTCAAAAAACACTTTCATTGTCTTATAATCTGCATTTATTTTTACCTCATTATCCCAGCGACTCCTATATGAATCGTTCAGTGATTCATTTGTTCCAAAACCCCTCCTTCGCGCCATGCTAAACTGCGCTGATTGGACCGATGACTCAGTCTGTTGCGATTGGTCGACAGCGCTCAGCGCGAGAGAATGCCCACCACGGCTTATCAACATTGAAGGAGTCATAGCGTGTGCGTGAGCTAATCTGCTAACACTCGTTTTTATCGGGAGTCGCCCGTATTTCAGACACCTCACCCCGAAAACTAACCCCCCGGTCTCCCAGCATATCACTCTAATTCTTAACCAGAAGTAAAAACAGTGACATACATTCAGTATTAGTGCACACAGCGGCAAAACCGCCGAACGTGTGTAGCAGAGCTCATGGTGGCCATAGCAACGACACACAGCAGAGGAACACGAGCTCAAACGCATTTTAATCCGTAAACACAGCGGCACGCGGCGCGTTTACAACATGCTTTTAGACGCGATATGAGAATACAAGTTAACCAGAGACACTACAAGCGGTTACAAGTTACAAAACACAGTTAAATGCATCATTTACAAGCTAGA
>CAIGQQ010034267.1:2626973-2679909 GCA_903798035.1 Danio albolineatus
TCCTGAAACACTGCTTTATGGCCCAGTTTCCGGAAGAAGGGGATCATGCTCTGCTTTAGTATGTCACAGTACTTGTCAGAATTCATGTTTTCCTCATTGAATTGTAGCTTCCCAATGCCAGCAGCACTCATGCAGTCCCACATGATGACACTCCCACCACCATGTTTAATGATAGACAAGACACACTTTTGTTTTTGTACTCCTCACCTGGTTGCCACCACACACGCTTGACACTATCTGAACCAAATAGGTTTATCTTGGTCTCGTCAGACCACAGGACATGGTACCATTAATCCTGGTCCTTAGTTTGAATGTCTGCGGCAAATTGTTTGCAAGCTTTCTTGTGCATCATCTTTAGAAGAGGCTTCCTTTGAGGACAACCATGCAGACCAATTTGGTGCAGTGTGCGGCGTACGGTCTGAGCACTGACAGGCTGACCCCCATCCCTTCAATACCTGCAGCAATGCTGGAAGCACCCATCCGTCTGTTTTTCAAAGACAATCTTTGGATGTGACGGAAGTGTATATAGTGTATCGTTTATATATATTTATATATATATATAATATATTTATATTTATAAACAAGCCATCAGGCTGACCACATTCTGTTAATTTTAAAATATCTTAGCTACTGTTTTTTTTATCAAAGTGGTTCAGTAATATTACTTTCCAAAACTTGAGTCTTCAAAAGCCATTGTGCGTTCATCGCTTTTTATCTTCTGGGACATTTACTAAGAAAAAAGGCCCACAGTGACTTCTCCTACCACAGCAAATTCCATTTTTCACTTTGATATTTGCTGCCAGTTCATTAGGAAGTGATGCTTTTGTATTCCTTGACTCATTGGATGGAAACGGTGCTTTACTCGATGTTTTATGCGATATGTGCAATAAGTCTATAGGTGCAATAAATCTAATTTGCATCTTTGGATGTGAAATTCGCTATTGTCTTGAGCAGAAGGAATTCACTACAGTGTTGTATTATTAATGATAACAGATTTTTCATTGTTGAGTGAACTCTCCATTTATTTCCAGTATCAAATGGCTTCATATAACTGCTGTGGTATGTTTTGTTTTTGACTGACCTCTTTCATTTCATCTCTCCTTCCTCAGGTATTATTTCAAGAAAGTAAGCTATGAGTTTGACTGTGGAGTGGTGTTCGAGGAGGTACGCGAAGATGACGCCATCCTGCCCATCTTCGAAGAGAAGATCATCGGAAAAGTGGAGAAGATCGACTGAGGCCAGGACGAAGGCTAGCGGAGAGGAACTCGTGCTGTGGAGGACGACTTGATGGAGCTGCAGCGAGCAGGTGCTGAGTTTGGTACAGCGAACGTGGACGTGCTGGAGAGCCAGAGGTGCGGAAACGGGGAAGAAGGCTGTGGAAAGTACACTATTTACTCCGAGGCTTCAACCTCCGCTCAACAGAAGTGCTCGAGATCACTGCGTTGGGCACAGGAAGCCCTCGGACTCACTCACTCACAGAGAGACGCAAGCCGGAGGCAGCGTCCTCTCGCTTTTGCTATATTTCTAACTCTGAAAACTGTAGCAATGTAAAGTTAGTCTAGAAAAAAGTACTATGAATATGTTTACTAAAGCTGCATATTTTTGATATGACGTATTCAGAAGGAACATATCCTTTCTAATTTAACAACTCTTGTAATTTTATATGTACTGGTACCAGATGTGTACAGAACTGTCTGTTTAAAAGGAAAAAGAGAAAGTTTTATATCTATTTAAATATTTAAAAGCGAAAAAAAGGACAAAAAAAAAAGCTAAAAGAGAAACCGGTTCACCCATATCAAAGCTGCGGCATCGACCCGACCCCCAAACGGTGGTAAGTTTTCAAAAGCCTGTGGTTATGGAGGAGCAGAAGTCATAACCCGTGCTTTACCAAGTGCTTTTAACTCCCATCAAGTCCAAACGGGAGAGGGAGGAGTCCGTCAAACGCCGCACTTTCCACTGCATTATGCATTGATGTCAAAGGAGAAGCTATACGACGATGCCTTCACATTGTGTTTGAGTGATGTCACGACACGCGTAGTGCATAATTATTCCTCCCCCTTGATGAGCGCGCCGACACTTATCTCCAGATTTTCGAGTGGAACAATTGTAGGTCTGTAGTTTATCTCCGAGGTCTCTTTCCAGGTGCTTGCGTGTGTGAGTTCTCCTGACGCCTGTTTATGAGCAGGAAATGAGAGCCTCGTGGAAGAGAGGGGTCCATCATCTACCGAGTGCCATTGGACAATATAAGGATCATGTTTACACTTACCTTAATGTATTACAGAACAAGAAACAAATAGAGAATTGTAGCCTTTTAGCTTAACGCGGCTAATTGTGGTGCCTGGCGAGAATGAATTGTTTTTAGCCTAGCGTGGTCTGCCTTGCTGAGATCACCAAACACCAAAGAGAACAATCCATCACAGGAGTCGACTAAAACCCGTTTGCGTTGTTTCGGCAGCACAAACCAAGCTCCTTTTTTAGAGTTTTCAGGCTGTGTGTTGTAACGAAACGCTGAGATAAATGCTAGGAAAGGCCTGGCGAGATTGAGCCAGACGTGGTGCTGTAACGTTAGAATGCTTTTATTTTGTTGTTGTTGTCGTCGTCGTTCTGGCATCCCATGTTAAAGCTAGTTTTTAAATTTGAAATTCTCATTGTGAGTTGATTTAAGTTGCCGTTATCGATGTTTGTCATGTTTATTTTGGCTTCCCCCACTCCCCCTCGTTCAGTTAGACGTCTTTTAGTCCTTCATCAACTTGAACAATATGGGTACTTGATGCAAACTATGGAACATTTCTCATGTGTGTTTTTGATTACGGTGTAAT
This sequence comes from Danio albolineatus, assembly GCA_903798035.1. Lineage (NCBI taxonomy): Eukaryota > Metazoa > Chordata > Actinopteri > Cypriniformes > Danionidae > Danio > Danio albolineatus. The sequence continues at coordinate 2,629,793 of CAIGQQ010034267.1, forward strand.
TGTCAACTGGGATGTAACTACTGTGAATAGCCTGGACGTGAGCTCCTCTCACTGAACGATGAATGACCTGTACATAGACGTCACCGAGTGCCTTTCTGACCATTCTCATCTCTGATCCACTGTCTGCTCTCCTCACTCCATGTGTCCAGTACCAGGGACTTGCATTATGTTTTGAACGTTTCTTAAGAACTTTTGTTTTTTGTTTCTGTTAGTTTCCTATGCGAAGAGCATCAACACACTTTAAGTCTTTCTATGTAAATATGTACATTTTTTTTTTAATGTGTCTTCAACTACAAACCAGCAACCCGACTTGGATATTTAGTGCCCTGGTTCTGCTTAAGTGTGCCGAGTTGTACAGTTATCATTTTAAGGTACTTTGGACAATAAAGACATGTAATGAATTACACCTGGAGTCATCTTGTTCCTTTCTCTAAATATAAAGGACGTGTTTGTGTGTGTGTTCGTTTAGTCCTGTATGACTTTTTGACATTTTCTCTCCAGCAATTTAAGTTTATGAAGCCTTGAAAAAACAAAGACTAACAGATGATGGCGCTCTTGTTTCCTAGCAACTGTTTCGTGATGAGTTTTGCCAAGCTCTCACACAGCCGACGGCTGAGGCTCCACATAAACACTGAATGATGAGAGATCATTTGAAATAAATGATTGGGAAAGTCTTTGATCTGCAGCACAAGAGATTTAGTTTGGATTGAGAAAGGAAATCAATAATCGAGTTAGCAAGAAATAAAGACTCCTGCCTGATCTCATTCTCCTGTTGGCAACTCTAAGTTTTTAATACCTCGATGCCCTCATTGACTATAATGCACGTCAGTGATTGCATTGCGTCTGTTCTCAAAACTGGTGGAACCCTTGCATCTTATCAGAAGTGGCAAAATCCAAGTTTAATTGTCCCACATAAACCTACAGTATTTGCGTTTTAGTCAGTCACACCACAAGATGGCACCATGAATCAAATCATTAATTTCTTCTGTGGCCAGTTATGACACAATCCTCATTTGAAGCAACATTCAGGCTTTCCCAAAAACAGGTGTATATTGCCATTCGTTGTACAGTGGCATGTAGTTCCAGTTGTTAGCTTCAGACAGCTCTCTGTTTATATTACTCTACAGTTGAAATCAGAATTGTTAAAATCCCTTTGACATTTTTTTCCATTTTCAAATAAATTTTCACAGTACGTCTGATAATATTTGTTTCTTCTGGAGAAAGTCTTATTTGTTTTATTTCGGCTAGAATAAAAGCAGTTTTTCATTTTTCAAAACCATTTTAAGGTCAAAATTATTAGCCCTTTAAGCAATTTTTAACTTGCCTATAAAACCCAAACCTGCCTAATTACCCTAAGCCTTTAAATGTCACTTTAAGCTGTATAAAAGTGTCTTGAAAAATATCAAATCAAATATTTACTGTCTTCATGGCAAAGATAAAATAAATCAGTTATTAGAAATGAATTATTAAAACTATTATGTTTAAAAAATGTGTTGGAAAAAATCTCTCCGTTAAACAGAAATTGGGAAAAAAATAAACAGGGTGGCTAATAATTCTGACTACAACTGGTGTAGGTGAAAATGTAGGTATTCTTGAAGCTTTCTTATAGGATATTAAATTAATATTGCAAATCCATCCACTAAAAATTACACATGACTCTATAGGCTCGTTTGTCAGCACCATTTTGGACGTAACATTGCGAGTATCACTGTGATCGGGCTGACTTTAACGACATGCCATAAATTTACATATCGGACTGGAGTGTCGTTCCAGGTGGGAATGACGTAGAGTGTGCAAGAAAATCATTCATCAAATTCAGTGAATTTTCTGGAGGGCAATAAATCCATGATCACTTGGAATGCACTTTAGAGATGATTTATTTCATCATGAATTTGGTTGAATAACCATTTCCATTCTTCTAATGGTATAGGTATGATTCAAATCCTAATATTAGTATACGGATTTAACTTTTGTGCACTGTTCAAATTTACTACCCCTTTATTATGTTTGGGATGAAAACATCCACTGAATTAAATAGCTGTAAAAATGCATCAGATTCATTCATTCATTAATTTTCTTGTCGGCTTAGTCCCATTATTAATCCGGGGTCACGACAGCGGAATGAACCGCCAACTTATCCAGCATTTATCCAGCATTTGTTTTACGCAGTGGATGCCCTTCCAGCCGCAACCCATCTCTGGGAAACTCACACACTACGGACAATTTGGCCTACCCAATTCACCTATACCACATGTCTTTGGACTTGTGGGGGAAACCGGAGCACCCGGAGGAAACCCACGCAACCACAGGGAGAACATGCAAACTCCACACAGAAATGCCAACTGAACCAGCCGGGGCTCGAACCAGCGACCTTCTTGCTGTGAGGCGAACGTGCTACTCACTACGCCACCGTGGCGTCGCATCAGATCAATATTTTTTCTCAAACATTTTTGCATAAACCTGTTAATCAACCTCAGTCCTGATCAAAACAACTAAATTGCTTAGAAAATTACAGGATTTTTACTCTTTCAATTGCCAAATTCACAAATGATTTTACAGATTTGGTGGAAAAACACACACTAAATGACGTATTTTCAATATAAAAAGTAACTGGACTGGATTTTTTAAATCTTTGATCACAGTCTTGGACATGGTGAAAGATTAGTAACAACATTGCTTTTGATGCATTGTCAGATTTTCATTTTTTCCCCTAATTTATAGTTGGTGGCTGTTTTCTGCCCATTGGGTTACACTATACACACAGTCTTTGTTTTTATTTACTCCATGTAGTTCTTAGAGCTGAGATGCATATTTAGATTTTCTCAGACACATCAAGGTAAGTGCGGAAAGGACACTCTCACACACATAACACAGACTTTAATTTGCTGTTATACTCCATACAAAACCCAGAAACTAAGCTTTTTTGCACAGGCCTATCTAAAGGGTTAATGGTGCCAACCGATGATCAACAGTAAAAATGACAAATTTCACCTCTTCCCAACAGTGAAAACCACCAACAATCAAACATGCAAGATTATATGGTGTCAAGGTTTTGTAATCAAAAATGTGGTTATAATGGAAGTCAATGAAGCAAAAACAGCCATCAACAGTAAATTAGGGAGAGAAAAAAGAAAATCAATCAAACACAATGCATCAAAGGCAACGCTGTTTCACATGTCCAAGACTATAATAAAAGGTAAAAAAACAATCCAGTCCACAATTACTTTTTACCGTATATAGAAAATACGTCAGTTTGTGTGTGTTTTTCACCAAATCAGTGATATCATTTGAACTTGGCAATTAAGAGTGAAAATCTTGTAATTTTCTAAGCAACTTAGTAGTTTTGATCAGGACTGAGGTTGATTAACATGATGCATTTTTACAGCAGTTTAATTCAGTTTCATCCCAAACATAACAAAAGAGTAGTAAAATTGCCCATAGTGTATCGTTGGGTAATTTGTTTAAGTTCAAAGGAATTTCTCAAATGTGTCAAAAATGTGTCAAAATAAGATTTGTCACCAAAGATCGTCCTGCTAGCTAAAACAGAAAAAGTTATGGTCAAATTAGGACACAATATCACCCCAGAGTGGATGGAAACATCCCCAACAGTAACTAAGGGTTAATTGAGCTGGGTGTAAATGCTAGCTGCGGTGGCGTCACAATCGTGTTACATTTGTTTTGGTATGGCCTGAAAACTAGTGCCCCCTTGGGGACTCGATGCATGACATAAACACCAGCCCTGAAAAGAAACGGGGTGTCAGCCAAACTGAAAAACGTAAAGTGCATTTTTTTCTCTCTAAAAATGTATGATTTCCGTCAATTTCAGGTTGGTCATTCTTGTTTGACTGGGACATTTTTGAAACGCTTTTTTACAGTGGAAGAAAGAGATGAGACTTCCATCATCTTTTTTACAGTCTATGGTCAACAGTGAGAAGTTTTTGTGAACTTCCCTCATCCACGTGGTGTAGTGGAGCTCTCATCTAATGGGTGGAGATGTGGAGCGCAATCTAGTAAATTGAATGATTTATAAAATGACATGTTGGGTTGGATTAATGCAAAAAACCAAACAAACAAACAAAAAACAGCAGATGCTTGTCAGGTAGGTTTTTGCATGACTGCAAGTCATAGACTGGTTTAAGGTCGTTTTTTTCTGGTCCCATTCTGGTTCTTTGCTGGTCATATGCTGATTTAAGTGCTGGTTTTCGCTGATCATATGCTGGTTCTTATGCTGGACATGTGCAGGCTTTTAGATGGCCATGTTCTGATGCTGGTCGTGTGCTGATTCACTGAGGTAAAGTTGGTTTTATATTTGCACAAAATTCGTTCAGTGACTTTCTCCCCATTATGTTTACCATGGTACTTTGAATATTCGGTCTAAAATCACATATAAATATGACTAAAAAACAGAATTTGCAAAGAATACTTTTCTGAAACTATATTATTAAGGAGAATGTATGAAAATGTGAATATAAAACCAATTGTATTTACACATTCTGATTTTCTCCTTAATAATATAATTTCAGAAAAGGATTCTTAATAGCAAATTTTTAATGGTGAAATGGTTTAATAGAAGCAGTCAGTGACTATCAAAGTACACGATTTAGTCAGTTAAATAGTAAATGTTGTTTTTAATTCGTAAGAATTACATGAGATGTCAGATTATATATTCAAATTAGCGTGGTAAACTATATAGGAAAAGTTCAAATGAACGAATGTGCAAATAAAAAAAAATCTAATTTACCTCTGCCTGGTTCTTGTGGTGCTTGCTGGTCGTATGCTGGTCCTTTGCTGGTTCTTGCTCAGTCTTTGTTCGTTAAAATGCTGGTTCTTTGCTGGTGATGTGCTGGTTCTTGCTGGTGTCATATGCTCGGCCTTTACTGGTTCTTTGCAGGTTAAAGTGATGGTTCTCTATTGTTCATATATACTGGTTCTTTGCTGGTCATGTACTGGTTCTATGCTTGTCATATTCAGGTTCTTTGCTAGTCACATGCTTGTTCTTTGCTGGTCAGAGGCTGGTTCTTTGCTGGCCATATGAGGTTATTTACTGGTTAAAGTGCTGGTTCTTTGTTGTTCATATACTGATTCTTTGCTTGTCGTGATCATGTGCTGGTTCTTTGCTTGTCATGTGCTGTTCATGCTGGTCATATTCAGGTTCTTTGCTAGTCACATGCTGGTTCTTGATTCTTTGTTCTTCGCTGGTTAAAGTGCTGGTTCTCGTTCATACACTGGTTCTCTGCTGATCATGTACTGTTCTTTGCTTGTCATGTGCTGGTTCTTTGCTTGTTTTGCTGTTCTTGCTGGTCATATTCTGGTTCTTTGCTAGTCATGCCAGTCTTTGCTGGCTATGTGTTGGTTCTTTGATGATTATGTGCTGGTTTCTGCTGGTTCAATGATGGCCATATGCTGGTTCTTTGCTGTTCATGACATGTACTGGTTCTTTGCTGGTCATATGCTAGTTTCTGTTGGTTCTTTGATAGTCATGTGCTGGTTATATTCTGTATCTTTGCTGGTCATGTGCTGTTTTATTGCTGGTCCAAAAGAAAAAGAAAAACCTACACAACCTACAAAGCATTTTCCTGCAAAACCGAAAGCTACTACAGCATTTGTGCACAAGGAAGCATATCTGACAGGTTGCCATAGTCTCCACTTTAAATGGTTATGTGTGAAAATCCCAGGAGGATCAGCAGTTTCTAAAAGAACTAGTTCATCTGGCACCAACAACCGTGCCACATTCAGTCACCTAAATCACCTTTATTTCTCGTTCTGATTCTCATTTTATTTTACATAGTTTTCAAAACCTGCACTATTGACTTGAATCTTTACTTCTCAGTAACCAGCACACAAGATCTTCTGTACTGGAGTTTTAATTGTTAATCTTGCCTGCTTTAACTTCATCCAAAACACCCTCTTTCATCTCTGCGGTACAATGTATTCCAATATAAGTAGGAGATGCAAGGTTTTTGTGGACATCTAGAAAGTCCAGGCTCTTCGGGGACTCTGAGTGCTTAGTAGGAGGCTTCCTTTTGTAGACGGCACTTCTGAAGCTTAATGGGTTTTTAAAGAAGTCCCTGGGAAAAAAATAACCATACAAATGCAAGGCTCAATGGACTCCTTTTAACTTCACCATCATATAATCAGAGCTGAGTAGTAATGGAAAATATGTCATTTCAAAAATCATCTAATTAAATTAAAGAACTTTGAAAAATACTTTAAATACTATAGTTAAGTTACTTTTTGTGGATTACATAGTGTATTATTTACACAATCGCAGTAAGTTGTGCACAATCATTGATTCTCCTAATTTTTCTCTTTATTAGCTGTTATGTATATTCACAATAAACCTGCCATGCTCATGGTTTATATGACATTGGTACAGTCAAATGCACTTCTAGGGCTATTGTATATGAAATGTTTGGTGGAGCAGTGATATTTATGTTCATGTGAATTTCATGTTCATCAGTAAATTGTGAATTTCATGTTCATCAGAATTAGGGCTGTGCAATATGGACAAAATAATCATATTGCGATTTATTTATTATTATTTGTATGTATTTTTTTTAAGGAATATTGCAATTGTGATTTTATTTGCGATTTTGGCAACTGTTTTTGCTTTTTCAAACGCGCTACATACACACATTCTAAATGTATTCAGTGCACAAGAAGTGCATAACAAAACATTTCACAATGAAATAACACAGTATTAAGTTTAATAAATAAAACTGTAGTAAAATTGTCTTAAAACAGACAACATAAAATAAATGAAGATTAACTAAACTTCAACTCTAGTTAAACACATACTGTACACAGTAGTACTTACTGCTTGATAGACAAAACTGTAATAAATAGTCTTAAAAACAGAAAAGATGAATAAATAAAGATGAACTAAACCTCAATTCCAGTCATAACAAGGAATAAAAACTAATGTAAATCAACACCACCTATTCAGTTCTCCCGCTCAACTTCGTCATTCGCGGAGTGAGCTCTGATTGGTTAACATCTTACTCCTGCTCAGCTTAGCTGTAATTGCCCGGTGTGCAGCTCTGATTGGTAAACATATTAAAATCATGCGCACAAGAACGTGAACAAAAATCAAAATAAATTAACAGATAAAATTGCAGCCTTTGCGATTTAGAAAGAGCATGTGCTTAAATCGCGTTTTTTTTTGCGATTGCGATTAATTGCACAGCCCTAATCAGGCCCTAACCATTGTTGTGAATAGGCATGGGCTGGCATAAGATTCTCACGGTATGATAACCTTGGATAAAAATATCACGGTTTGACGGTATTGTGTTTACTGCTCTAAAATATATTTCTTTTTGAATGTCTGGCTTAAAAAACAAAACCGTTTCCCCTTTGAACACAATATATTTTACTTTGAGAAACATTTAAAGTATTTTAGAACGATAAACATGTCAGGCTAAATAATTCAAATTAATCATTGAGGTCTGCTGTCTTCAATAGTTTCATTAACACAAATTTCTTGACAGTTGAAACGGCATCTTCGGATATCTTTTCTGATGGCGATACTGTTGTCCTAAGAACAAAAAAAACAAACAACCCCCCCCACATAAATAAAAGAAAATCTTACACGTACCTTCGGAACGGTACAGCAAAAAAAACTTGCTTTAAAACCTTGACTTTTCCAAACCACGGTATACCTTGAAAAAGGTTATCGTCCCATGCCAAGTTGTGAATTTCATGTTCGTCAGTATTGTTGATATGCGTATTTTATATAGTTTTCAATGGCGGAGCTACAATTTTTTACATGGGGTGGCCACTGATATTTCAGGGACACACTGTACTCAAATACAAAGATGCACACAAACACAATAAAAGTGTTAAGAAAACCCAAATCTATTTCATTACCAACATTTAATTCAAAATACTAAAATATAATAATTTACTCATCATCTACTCTCTTTGTTGTGAGTTAGTAAGTAAAGCTTAGCTTAATTTCTAACACTGGTTGAAACGTGATTGCCTACTAGATGCTCTGACCTGCTGGTGGACCTGAAGTCTGACCACACTGACTCTGACCAGTCTCAGGTATGGAGCTGAATGTAGGGTAAAATGTAGGGTAAAATGTAGGGTATGTTTGAACCTGATCTGCCTGTTTGTGCTTCTTTATAAAGAAGTTTGATATCTTGCCCTTTCTTTTCATGTTTAATTAACCCTGTGCAAAAATATTACAGTCTGGTTAAATCTGATCCAGTTAGAAACACATTTATCCTAATTAAAAATATCCAATATCATACCTGCACATTAAAATCAGCAACCGATCTAAAAAAAAAATTTCTGAAGAATTTATATGAGCTGGCTATTCCATTTCAAATAAATTTAACTCACAAACAGCTAGCCTCACATTACTTCCCCATGTTAGCAACATATTTGAGCATCGTACATTAAATATAATAACTTACATACATGGAATGTGCATGTAATACTAGCACAAATGTACAAAAAGCTAGCACAAAAGTAGTAAAGCGTTAACTGTCTAAAGAGCGAATTGATCGCTCTGATCTCATTAAGTTAACTGATGTTGCTGGTGCCTCATTAACTTATACAGCGGATAATAACTTTCCTCAGCAATCAAATAAACTATAAAACGTATTTCAAATATTATGTTATGATGTATTATTATTCGTCTTACTTGAAACCATGCTCTTGTCTTCAACTCGTCATGGATTTGAAAGTAGCTTGAGCGTTACCGGCAAAACTAAATATCTTCCTTAGACAAATGAGATGTCAATCAGCATCAGGAACTGCCAGCAGCAAATGAAATTTTGAAAACCCTGGACAGCCCTCTGGCTCTGCCACTGACAGTTTTAGGCTCAAATAAAATAATGCCATTTTATTCGTACATGTCAAAATCGTACAAGATCCTTTTTCAGTGTGACATAAAAAAGGGTTAGCAGCACAAAAATACTCTAAATGTAATCCAAAAGTAGTCCGATTACATCACCATAAATGTGTCTAATGGCAAGTTCAGACTGCACGATTTTTAAAATAGTTGTGCGTAGGTGTTATGTGTTTTCACCCTGCATAACTGATCTGGGACAGCGTTTCATTGCTCCTGTGTTTACACTGTTGGATGGATCAGCAACAGAGGATTTCACACTGCATGACTTTAATATAAGAAGAATCGCTGACATCTTGTCTCAGTCCACGAACTACGTCTCACAACCAACGTAGTATTCATTCATTCATTCATTTTCTTTTCGGCTTAGTCCCTTTATTAATCCGGGGTCACCACAGTGGAATGAACCGCCAATGTATCCAGCATTTGTTTTACGCAGCGGATGCCCTTCCAGCTGCAACCCATTTCTGGGAAACCAACGTAGTATATCTTTTGTTATTAACTACATAATAAGGAAGAAGCCTTTAGTTGGGTAGAAAATGTACTTCTTTTGCTCACCTGGATTTAAAAGGAATTAGCAACTCGATTGCTCAGATGACACGTCAAATAGACACTGGTGCTTCTGCTAAATTTCAACTAGTTTTTCCTCCATTTCTTGCTCTCTCATTGGCTGTAGGTAATTGCCGATTATTTTCAATCAAAAGACATTTCACACACATGATTTTGAATCGCTGACAGCTCCAGATATTATAGACGTATATTACGTCTTAGTTTTAAAATAGCATTTTAGAACAAAAAAAATCCACATCCACACAGGCGTTTCATCTAGCATTTCTGAACAGCCCTCCGTCCACACTATACCACTGAAAACGCACATCACGTGACCACACGCACACACTGTCATGCGCTCGTCTGAGCTCCAGCACAAAAACCCAAATAGCAGTGCTCGTGGGACAGTTCATCAAGGATATACCGCTAGATGGCATCTCACTATAGTTGTTAAACGTGATATTTAATTAATCTTGTCTCTATCCAATGACTATCTATCAGGTAACATGTCACAGAAACAGTACGCTGTTTTAATCTTTCGCCTTCACACTTGTACTTAGTAATTTTATCGAAAACCTCAGATATTGTTGGTTGGTTCCTGTTAGTTGTGCATCTTTTTTACCAACCAAGTTTGTCGACACCATGATAACGACACGGATCACTCTGCCTATTCATGCCAGAGACTTGCAAAAGTGATTAACAGGTGGTAATTTGTTCGTAACTTTTATCTTTATTTATTTATGATTTGGTTATGGCTAAAACAAAGACCATGCGGGTCAGGTAGTTGAAACGGTAGGCTACAAATAATCAATTCATTATGAATGAATGAATTATTCATAAATAACTAATTCAGCACCGCCTATGACGACGATGCCATCGTCCATCACAATGTGTAACATTAGACATCTTACGATTCCAAATTGGTCTACATCGCCCAACCCTAATTGTTACTCGCATGAATGCGCTCCGATTTCTCAAAACCTGTCGGCAAGTCTAAATCGGGGCTAAAGATATGAAGTCTAAACTCGGCATAAGAGATAATAGATGTAATAGATGTAATAGATGTTTATGATTGGAGCTACAAAATTTATCTTGATTTTCAAAAAAAAAAAAGACCTTTGCTTGTTCAAACTACTTTAAAATGAGGTGAAACGACAAAATGCTTAGGTTTGTTGGTGGACAACTTAATTGTTTTATGTTCAATTAACTTCAAATTTGTAAAAACAGTTAAATTAACTTAATCAATTTGTATTGAAACGCTATGAAGTAATTGTGTGGAACCCAGCTCTTTTGTACAGTGTAATTTGTAATCTAAGGAATAACAAGCTCTGCAGTCTGCATATATGAGTTTTAGCATGAGAAAATGATTTGACTGTTTGCTTGACATCCGTTGATGAATAACAATAGCTGTATTTTTGTCTGTGTCTGTGTGTGTGAGAAAAAGAGAGTTTCTAATTGATGCAGTTTTGTCTTGAAAATGATCAAGCCTATTCCCTATATATGTTTAGGCCTTTGTTTGTTTGCGGGGCTTGGGGGCGCCGTTATATTTCATGTTTTCTTCACTTTCACATCTGAAAGTACCTTGAGGATGCTTGTTGATTGAGGTTACTCTCTCGTATTGGACTTGCAATTAATTCTGGAACACAGCGCTGTGCTCAGGTTTCGCTGCTTAATTGAAAAGGAAAGATCATTAGGGTGTTCTGCCGCAGTTTCTGAGCCAAGCCAAGAAGGACCAAATAAAAACAAAAAGACTTTCATTAGCAGATGGTACGTTTGAAGGATCTCCATACGCAGGGTGTTTTTCTCAACTCTGGCCTCCGTGCCCTCGGCGATCAAAGCTGCGGGTTAACGTTTGATATGTGAGAGTTACTCATCAAATCCTGATCTGATGCTGTGGTTCACACCTCTGATTAAAGCTGGTTCGGGATCAGTCCACCTTTTCCTCTTCCAGTCTCCGCGGCGTTGTGTCGGCTTCATCTGTAATGATGAGTCCTGCCCGCCGTGGCAGGTGTAATGTGTTTTTGGGCCAGTCACTGATGAGAAGCTCTCTGGTTCCCTGCGGTCATGTGAGAGAAGCTGATTTCGTTGTGCTGTACAAGTTGTGCTGAGAGTGGATCATTTTGTGATAGGCTTGACAACCAAAAATCAGTTTTTCATTACAAAGCAAACAAAGCTGCAGGAAGTGGGAGTGAGCTACACTCCTGACATACAAAGTCTTCTGAGAAAATTCACTTCCTTTGGGATGTACTGAATTTGTTTTGAGAGAAAATTACTTGAAAAAAATTACTTTACAAAAAATGAGAGGGTCAGGATACACTATAAAGAAGTAAATTCACAGTTAAAACTTTTGTGATATTACAAAATACCCTCACCTCACGGCCACTCTGCTAGCTACACCTTACTAGTACTCTTTTTTTTTTATTTTTGCACTTCCGGTTACGGCATGGCGCCTGTGTTAGGCTTTGCCGCTATGGCTGGATGTTCACCTCGATTTGTTCTTATTGTCTCACTCACTCTACTGTTAATAAGTTTGTCCACAAATGCCGTATCAGCAGCATGGATATATGATCGCCAAACTATGTTTTCGATCCGATCTGCTATGATGGCACGCAGTGGAGTTTGTACCTGGTGTGGTCCGGATGCTTTTCCAATGCCAGGCTGGCTGTCAACACCTGCTGTCGCCTGTATACTGAACTGATGCAGGTGAATGTTCTGTGCTGGTTTTGCTGGATCTTAGTGCAGCTTTTGATACTGTTGATCACTGCACTTTAATTAAGAGGCTGCATTCTCTTGTGGGCATTACTGGGTCAGCATTGGGCTGGTTAACCTCCTATCTTGCTGACAGGAGTTTTTCTGTGTCCGTAGGAACTCATATGTCAGACTCTGTTCCTCTGTCTTGTGGTGTGCCTCAAGGTTCTGTTCTGGGCCCTCTTCTTTTTAATTTATATATGCTCCCTCTCAGCAACATTATTAGAAGTTTTAAAGCCATATCTTACCATTGCTATGCAGATGATGTGCAATTATATTTTTCTTTTAGTCCTGACAGACTAGACACACTCTCTGTTTTGCAGGATTGTTTAGTCTCCATTAACAAATGGATGGCCGACAATTTTCTGCAACTGAACCCTGATAAAACCGAATTGTTAATTTTTGCTCCTGATAACATTACCCCAAAGATCAGGCAGGTTTTGGGGGGTTTGTCATCTTCGAAGTGCAGTGATATTAGAAATCTGGGTGTCATCTTTGATAGAGCGCTGTGTTTTAATAGCCATGTTTAGTTTGTTGTTCGTACATGTTTTTTCCGTTTGAGGAACATTGCTAAAATCAGAGATGTTGTTTCAAAGGAAGAGATGGAGATGCTTGTCCATGCCTTCATCTCTTCACGATTGGATTACTGTAATGTCCTGTTCACGTGTCTGAACAAATCTTCTATGGATCGATTGCAAGTTGTGCAGAATGCAGCGGCGAGGCTTTTAACCATCACCAGTAGGAGGTCACACATTACTCCTGTGCTTAAGGCACTTCACTGGCTTCCTATTAGTTTTAGAGTAGATTTTAAGATTTTGGTTATCACCTACAGAGCTCTGCATGGTCAAGCTCCCCTTTATATACAAGAGCTTTTACATAATCACACATGTAGCCGGTCTCTGAGGTCTTCTGGCAAAGACCTTTTGGTCATTCCCAGAACTCGGCTCAAGACAAAGAGTGACCGTGCCTTCTGTGTGGTGGCCCCAAGGCTCTGGAACTCTCTCCCTCAGGCATTGAGAAATCTGGGATCAGTTGATCTTTTTAAAAAGCATTTAAAGACGCATCTTTTTGGTCAAGCTTTTAATTAACAGTAGTAGTGCTTTTTTGTTAGGATTTTTAACTTGTTTTTAATATGTTTTAGGATGTTTCTTTTATTGATATGTGTTCTTTTACTTGTTTTCACTTATTGTAAAGCACTTTGTGACTCATTGTCTGGGAAAGGTGCTATATAAATAAATCTTTACTTTTACTTACTTTACTGGGATGGACCCCCATTTGCATTCAGAACTGCCTTAATCATTCGTGGCATAGATTCAGTAAGGTACTGGAAATATTCCTGAGGTTTTGGCCCATATTGACATGATAGCATCACGCTGTTGCTGCAGATTTGTCTGCTGCACATCCATGATGCGAATCTCCAATTCCACCACATCCCAAAGGTGCTCTATTGGATGGAGATCTGGTCACTGTGAAACCATTTAAGTACAGTGAACTCATTGTCATGTTCGAGAAACCAGTCTAAGATGATTCACACTTTATGACATGGCGCGTTAACCTGCTGGAAGTAGCCATAAGAACATGGGGACACTGTGGTCATAAAGGGATGGACATGGTCAGCAACAATACTCAGGTAGGCTGTGGCTTTGACACGATGCTTAATTGGTACTATCGGGCCCAAAGTGTGCCAAGAAAATATCCCCCACACCATTACACCACCACCATTGATACAAGGCAGGATGGATCCATGCTTTCATGTTGTTGATGCCAAATTCTGACCACACCATCCGAATGTCAGAAATTGAGACTTCTCAGACCTGGCAACGTTTTTCCAATCTTCTATTGTCCAGGTTTGGTGAGCCTGTGTGAACTGTAGCCTCAGTTCCCTGTTCTTAGCTGACAGTAGTGGCACCCGATGCAGTCTTCTGCTGCTGTAGCCCATCCGCCTCAGGCTTCGACATGTTGTGTGTTCAGAGATGCTCTTCTGCATAACTCAGTTGTAACGAGTGGTTATTTGATTTACTGTTGCCTTTCTATCAGCTCAAACCAGTCTGGCCATTCTTCTCTGACCTTTGTCATCAACAAGCATTTGCGCCCACAGACCTGCAGCTCACTGGATATTTTCTCTTTTTCGGACTATTCTCTGTAACCCTAGAGATGGTTGTGCATGAAAATCCCATAAGATCAGCAGTTTCTGAAATGCTCAGACCAGCCTGTCTGGCACCAACAACCATGCCAAGTTCAAGTCTGTTTTGAATTAAATTAAAAATCCTTAATCAAAAAGAAGTTTAACCAAAACGTAGCAAGATAATAGGGATTAAAAATATAATCCCTGGTGCCCCCGCGCTCTCTCGCTCCACAATATAAACCAAAACACACAACCGCTGAGAATTACCAAGAAAGTATGATTTATTTACAGAAAATAAGGAGCAAAATAACATCGGGAGGGGGTAAGCCAAAATAAATGACAATAAACCAAACTAACTAAATTAGAGAATACTTCCCTGGAAATCAGATAAGAAAATAAAATACAGAAAACTTACCTCCCTATACTAATCAACACAGGAGAAAACGAAAATAATAAACAAAAGGCACCAAACCTCCCTACTATGCTCCAAGCCAGAGGGAGACAGAAAACCGGGTTTCTTCGGTTAGAATGTACAACTTCACATCGGCATCTCACAACACGCCGTATAAGAGACATCAGCAACAAACACTCATTTTGATCACGCAACATCTCCACAGAGACTTCATAAGCGGAGAATCGAGAGAGAGCGGGGAGCCGATGAATCCATGCTCCATGAAGTTTTAAATACAGCCGCCGCTGATCCAAGCGCCAATCACGATCCGCCGTAATCCGCCGCACCTGCGAATAATTTAGAAAGAGAGAGCAAGAGAGAGAGAGACAGAAACCACACACACTACAACTACTCGTAACAAGTCACTTAAATCACCTTTCTTGCCTGTTCTGATGCTCGGTTTGAACTGTAGCAGATCGTCTTGACCATGTCTATATGCCTAAATGCATTGAGTTGCTGCCATGTGATCAAACAGATTATAAATTTGCGTTAACGAGCAGTTATCAAGTGGCTGGTGAGTGTATTTTTCAAAAAATATTAGTCTAACAATTTTGAACATTGGTGATGAGAAATGATTCTTGACTGAATCAGAATTATTATTTTTTTATTATGGATGTAAAAAGTCTTTCAAAACAAAAACACACAAAGTGCCCCTATTATGGACTATAAAAGCTTCGTAATTATTTTTGCGGGCAGCCTCTAACAACAGGCTGACATGCATGCAAGGTCTGAAATAGGGCTGCACAATATATTGTTTCAGCATTGATATCGCAGTGTGATCATTCGCAATAGTCACATCGCAGGATGTGCAATGTTGAGTCTGTATTATAATTTATCATTTTCACATGTTTTTGATGCCTGTGATTGTATAAAGATTTTATAAACATTCAAATATAAATAATAAAATTGTACCATTTGTGACTTTCACTATGATTATTTCACTATGAATTTTATGTAATTACTTTTTATTTTTATCATTCAGTCACTGTACTTGAATACTGTTAGACTCGGTAAATAATCAAACACTATTTCAATTGTATCTTTTTCTTGATTGTATTTATAGATTGTTATGCATGAAAATACTCACAACACATGCAAATACAGAAATGCACTGCAGATAGCACAGACCACAGCCAAAATGTGTCGGGAGACCCCAAAAAGCTTATAGATTGTTTATTAGATTTTATGCAGTAGCAAATAGTAAATATTAATTCACCAATCTCTGATTAAAACACCTGCATGAAAATACTCACAACACATGCAAATACAGAAACACGCTGCAAGTAACACAAATAACGAAAGTGTGTCGGGGGACCCCAAAAACATTTATAGATTGTTTATTAGGTTTTATGGAGATGCACTCCCGCTGCAGAATCATCCCAATTGATCTAACATCATGAATTCTTTCCAAATAGAGATATGAAGTCATATGGTTAAATTGTATTCATATCGCAATATAAATCACAAAATAAAAGAAAATAATGTTCGATTTTTCCATCATCGTGCAGCCCTAGTCTGAAACACTTCCATTTTCCTATAGTATACAGTTATTTTTACATAGTAATCCCAACAACTCCAATATGATTTGTTCAGCAATTCATTTTTCCAAACATCTCCTTTCCGTGACGCTACTCTGTGGTGATTGGTCTGACGACCCAGTCTGTTGTGATTGGTCGACTGCGTGCAGCGTGTGTTGAAAACAAACACCCATCATAAGAGTATATGTATAAGCTCAAAGCAGGGGTGCTGCTACATATAAAATGTATATATAGTTAAGCATGAGTGAAGCATGAGCACACATTGCTTTGCATCTTATAACCACAACCAAGCCTTAAAATTACACTCTGGACCACCCCTTTAATACACGAATACTTAATATCACCCATGACCATGGAGAAATGTAAAGTCTAATTATCAAAAGGGCTATAATAGTCAAAAATCAACAAAAAAAGAGTGTCCATTTCACAGTAATATATTTGCCACATCTAATTATATTTTTTCAGACTAATTTCTCTACACTTCGTTGTAACAGATATCACATCCATCAAATATTTAGCACAGAATGTTCAATAAAAGTCTAAAAGCAGCAGAACAAGATTAGTGTCCGTGTTCCCTTCCGAAAAAAAATCCTCAAATCTCAGTCTATGTAATCCTGCAGAATAAAGCTGCTCTTGGAGGCTGGATTGGGCCGACATCAGTGATCCTGCAGTCTCCATGGCTACCAGCTCTCAGATGCTTCTCGTTTTCTAATAGCTCCAGTGATGAAAGCGCAATATTGAATATTTAGGACAACAGCCTAGAAAAAAGAAACTTCCAGAGGGATGCATACTTATACTTCTATGGAGAATATGTGAAAACGAGTTTACATGGTTCAGTAATGCTGATGTTTACAAAATATGGCACTGCTAGCAAGATGCTTTCCATTCGAGTAATGAGTAAAGTGAGCTCAGTCTTTCTGATAATCCATGCAGTGTTGAATTGTGCCTTGTTTGTAAATGAATCTTTTGTCAAATGAAGTGAATGAAGGACTTTTTCTTACTGATGCGGTCTGGAACTTCATTAAAACTATAATTCCTTTGCTCTTTTCTCGGAAAGACTAACATGCAAATATGTGTTTTTCTGTAATTTTCAGTGTCTTGTCTTCTGAGCATCATTAGGTTTCTGCCTAAACTTGTGCTTACCTCTTATTACCATTCATAAGTGTCATTTTTCATAAGTCAAATAAGCTCTGCATTGATGTCTGATTTGTTGCGACAGGACAATATTTAGTGGAGATACATGTATTTGCAAATCTTAAATCTGAGAAAGTTACTTAATCCACGGAGAAGTGCCACATTGTCGCAAGTTTAATGACGTACAAAACGGAATGCCTCAATAAATCTGTTAGATAAATTAATTTGGATTCATTTCCATATATTCTATTTCAAGAGTTCGCCTTTGCCGATGTTTGATTATAAAGCGCGTTTGGCATGCTGTCCCGGGAGAGAGCCCTGAGCTCGTGGGATCCTCGAGCCCGGGGCTCCCCCCTGTTGCAGGGCCAGAAGGGAGTCCGAGGGCGTACTCACACTATGTACAGTTCCCTTTATCCGGGCCAAAGCACGCTTGTCCCCCTTTCCGTCTCCCCTGACGGCCCGCACTCTCATTGCATTCGGGCCTGAGCACGCTTACGTCATCGATGATGCGCTGTTCAGTGTAAGAGAAGCGCTCTCGGAGATTTCAGTAGAGATTTCTTTATATCATTATATCGTTTTAGTGGTTTGATATGCAGTGACCAACAGTCAAATATTCTGCTGAACAGATCAGCCACTGCTGACGCTCATAAACAATCATAAAGTCCTCGTGCTGCAGGAATTAGAAGGTTTACTAAAGGCGCAGCTGTCGTGCAGAGAGGGGTTTGCGTCTTTAATAATCTACGACAGTGTGCGTTCATTAAACAGTAAGAATGATTAATAAATCCATATGAAACAGTCCCCAGAAGTCATGTCTCCTCTGCAGTTTCGGGCTCAGGCGCGCTTTGCACTCACACTACAAGCGTACCGCGCCAAAGCCCAAGTGAACCGCGCTCAGGCACATCTCTTCCATCCGGGCCAGGGCCAGCCAACTGTACCGTGCCTGAGCCCGATTCAGAGCACTCACACTTTTAAAATTATCCGGGAAACGGGCCTGAGCATGGTTCGGATAGCATAGTGTGAGTACGCCCCGAGTTCAGGTAGGTCTCGAGAACTCCCCTATTTGGCGAATGTAGATTATGAATGGCTATAGAGAGTGTATGCTGAATTCTACGCTTATCTATGATGCCGATTTAGTTTGTAAATTTACTTATGTTACATGTTTTTGGTCTGTGGGAGGAAACCGGAGTGCCCGGGGAAAACCCATGCAAACACGGGGAAGACATGCAAACTGCACATAGAAATGCCGACTTGGCCAGGTAGGATCTGAGCCAGTGACATTCTTGCTGTGAGGCAATGGTGCTGACCATTGGGCCTCCGTGCTGACCTGATAAGGAAAGGGGAGGAGTAGGGGTGGAAGGGGGGATTCTTCAAGACGAAGATGGCTAAGGTAAGATACTCTGGTTATTTGTAGTGATTTAGGAATCGTCTGATTGGTGAATCATGCATTAGCTAATGAGGACTAGCTCCTGTCAATCATAAGCTCGTGCTCCTCTCAAAATTTGTTTATAAATAAACTTCACTTATATTCTTTTTATATATGTATACTTCTAAAGGAACCCAAAGTTAATGTAAAATGTATGTGCTTCTTATTATAATCACACGCTCAACTGTAGTTTTCAATCAGTTGAATGGCTGGAGTGTGCCAGTTGCTGGAATATTGTGCTGACTATGATTTGATTATATGATAAATTGGATTCTACCAAACAAACTGTTTAGACTAATGATTAAAGACAATGCATCATCACCTGTTTGTATACAGTATATAAACTGGCCTCGAAGGACTGCCATTTGAGCAACCAGAATGGAACCTCTTGTGTTTCTTCTGTATTGTTCCCTTGCTGCAATTACATTAAATCTTTTCAAATAAATCTTCCTGAGTTTTGGAATAATTCGCCTGTTTAGCCACGTTGTCACGTTGTTACATATCTGATTTATATCTAATTCATTTACACATATGAAGGAGGCTTGAAACCGATCTTTGAATATCCGAATGCATCTTTTTCATGTCTAAACAGTCCTAGGCTGCATTTACACTGCATGATTCAAGTTACTCAGTTCCGAATTTTATTTTTCTGCCCCATGTGGCACAGATCGTATATGGCCTGATAAACTGATACTCTTTGGAGAGCCCATTTAGCTTTAGCTGATGATGTTGGACCTGAATGGAGAGCACTATACAAACATCCATTGCTGAAGAAAGCTCAGCAATTTACAGTTGATTTACAGTGGAGGGTCCTTCATTCAGCTGTGGCGGTCGGTGCTTTTGTTTCTGTGTTGAACTCCGATGTTAGTCATGATTGTCCTTTTTGTAACCTTCGTGAGACTGTTTTCATTGTTTCATGGATTGTTGTCGTCTTTTGTGTTTGTTTTCATGGCTAGAGTGTTTTTTTTTTCAGTTTATTTGGTGTATTTTTTTATAAACAGTTGTTCATTTTGGGTAGATATTCAGAAAAGAGAGAGAGCAATGTCAATTTCTAAATTTTATTTTGGGAAGAGCAAAAATGGCTGTATAAAGTATATGAGTAGACGAAACAAGATAGAAGGTTCCTCAGATGTTGATGTTGTTTGTATTTTTATAAAAATGTTCATCATTGACAGTGATTTAGTACTTAAATATTTATACATTTTCACTGTAAAGAAAATAAAAAAAAATCACTATTTTATTAAAGTTGAAATTGTTTTCATGTGAAGGTCATGTGATCAACAGGAAGCTCGCAGCATCTCATTTCTCATATGAGTTCTGTTTTCTGTTTAATTTTGTCCTGGTTTTACAGACCAGTTTTTTTGTTTTGTTTTTTTCGTCTAAAATGCATTTTACTGAAATGCAAAACTGAAGTGTCTTTCACTGACATATTTTGCACACTGGTAATATTTTTCCTGAGACATGTTTATAAAAGTTATGTCCTAATTGAATTAATCATAGTTTAATATAAGCTCTGGACCCTGCATCTCAAAGGAACAGCGAAGGAGACTGAAGGAAATAAGAAAAGTTTGTGTTTGGGTATAACCCACACAGCAAATTTGCCAGTGTACATTTTACACCACAGGTGTTGAATTTAACACTTTTCTGGTGTCTATATGAGTCCCACCAGCCAAGTGTGCAGGTTACACTTTAAAAAGTGTTGAATATATACACCTCTGCAGTGTAAAATATTTTACAGTTAGGCCCCGTTTACACTAGTGCGTTTTAGTTTTTAAACGGTGTTTTATCATGAAAACGATCTGCGTCCACACTAGCGTTTCACCCAGCGTCTCTCAACAGATCTCCGTCCACACTACTCCAGCGAAAACGTATATCACGTGACCATTCGCGCACTCTGGGCATGCACGTTCAAGTATAAACAGGAAGCACGTGTCTCGCTCGGCATTCTAAATAGGGCTTACGCCGCTTGAAACGCGAGCGATTAGCCAGTGCTCGAACAGTAGCTTGGCTCTTGCGAATATATGCAGCTGTTGTAGTAAAAAGGCAGAGTTTAACTGCACAATGGCGCCTACAACGCTCCCATTTCTGTGTGCATGTTGTTGTTTACAGTGACGGCTGGTCTGCCGTCTTCCGGTGGCGTTATAGTCATGTGATAGGGGCTTGATGAATAAGGGAAGGATACGCAATCACCCAAAAGCCCCAATCAAGTAGCGAATCTCAGCAGCCTCCGTTTCCCTCGTCCACACTGAGACAGAGCAGCAGCATTTTAGAATGAACACGGCCTCTCCAGCGTTTCCAAAACGCTCCGTTCTCAAGGCTCGAAAACTCCGGCGTAGAGTGGACGGATGGCGTAACCGTAGCAAAACTTATGCGTTTTAAAACGAAAACGCATTAGTGTAAACAGGGCCTTAGGGCGTACTCACACTATGCTATCCGAACCGTGCCCAGGCCCGATTGTGCCTCCTCCTCTCTCTCCCCCGACGGCCCGCACTCACACTGCGTTTTCAAGCATCCGTACCCAAGCCCGCTTACGTCATTATAGTGCGACGTACTCAAGATAAACAGGAAGAGCTACGCTGAGCACAATGGAGTCCACAGCTTTGTTAAGTTTGTTGGTGATTTTTTTGAGTCTTTTGCTCAGCAGTGGTGCACAACCCAGTCACAGCATAATGTTGAACATGTCTATCGTCTTTGTGGCTCGGAAATTTTCACGAAATCGTGCTGCTCGTGCGTCGCAGCAAATGACGTTGCGTCCTCAGTTTTGGGCTCAGGCGCGCTTGGCACTCACACTATAGCGTACCGCGCCTGAGCCCAAGTGAACTGGGCTCAAGCACACCTCTTCCAACCGGGCCAGGGCCGGCCAAACGAACTGTGCCTGAGCCCGATTCAGAGCGCTCACACTTCTCAAACGATCCGGGAAACGGGCCTGAGCACGTTATATATACACTTAAGCAGAGTCTATTATTTTATACTACCATCTTGACCATAATAACTCATAAGTCACCTCAAGTTCCCGTATGTGCAATTAACACTGATGAGGAGTATGGAAAGGCAACACCAGAAATGCACACTGTTAAAGTCACATCAGTGTTAAAAACAGTAAATGCACACTTGGATTTTAACACTATAACACTACAGAGGCTTACACCAGAAATTCAACACCTCACAGTTTGCTGTGCAGTATTTGCTGCTTCCCTTTTTCTTATATGTTTTTATATTAATATTTTTCATATTAATCTTATTTGCTTATTGATTTGATCATCTATGGAGCAATCTTTGCATTAATGTTAATTGTTTTTTTCTGTTTTGTTTTTTTAATGTTTTTTTTTTAATGAGTTCAGAATGTATATTGTATTACTAAGAAATGCATTTTGACTTTTGGCTAATTATTGTTCAGTGTTGTTTCATTGCAGCATTTTTGCTTTTGGAATTTATAAGAAAAAAAACTTAACCTTGAATCTTTTATAGAATCTTCAATCTGTTTGCTAAATTAATCGAAAATGTTTTAAACACTCCAGAAGGACGCAAGGTGGGAATCACTGCTCCCTTTATTAAAGACTGTTTAATTCTTTATTTTTGAAGCTGCTTGTTGATAAAAACAGTGCTGTTTTAAAATGTCCAAATTCAGGCTTTACTTTTCGGTTTCATTGATTGTATTTAAAAATTATATTAATTATTGAATATCCGAATGCATGCGTTTTTTCATGTCTACACAAGCATAGGCTGCATTTACACTGCATAGTTCAAGGGAGTCAGTTCCAATTTTTTTTTTCCTTTTCCACTGATCGTATATGATATGGCCCACGTATGTGTTAGCAAGTAAAAAAAAATCAGATTCAGGCCTTGCTCATATGTCGGAATTTATCTGATATGAATCGGATCTGTGCCCCCGTATCAGCAGTGTAAGCAGGTAGATCGGATTTTCACCTGACTTCAGTACACTCTCAAAAAAAAAGGTACACTAGGTACAAATAATGTTCCTTGAGGAACAGTTTTGTACCTTTGTAAATATTGTACCTTATATGGTACTGAAAAGACCTCTTATGATACTGTTCTGTGCCTTTTATGGTACAACTGAAATGAAGGTACACAATTGTTCTCATATAAAAGGTACAAAAGTGTTGAAAAAACTCCTTCTTTATTACAGTATCTATGAAAATAAATATGACTGGAAAGGCAAAGTGATTATGAATAATTTCCATATTAAAACAAGAATCATCATTTAAAGGTATATGTTTAAAGATACTTAGAAACATACATGTTTAGTTCTATAATACAATAATACAAAACAACTGGTGAAACATAAAAATATAGGCTAAACATTTAAGGCATTTTAATAAATGTTTGGTAAGCATTTTTGACACTGATAAGGTACAAAGTGTCTTGTCATTGTGGTGGTACCTTTCACAAAGTATACAATATTATATCTGCAGGTTTTTAAAAACAAAGGTACATTTTGGTTTCCCATGGTACAAATCATGACCTAAAAAGGTACAAATTTGTTTCTTTTCTTAAGGTACAATTCTACCCCATAAAAAGGTACTGCCCCAGTGACAAGGGTTTGTATCTTCTTTGGTACAACATTGTACCATTTTTTCTGAGAGTGTAGAGTCCCGAGACTTAAATCTCATACACGAGGACTAAAAAAAAGCTTTTATATTGTCATGTAGCACAAGTATTTAAGCATGTTTAATGAGAGAGAGAGAGCGGAACATCCACCACGTAACCAATATAAACTAATTTAAAACTGTTGCATAAATCACGCCATGGACATGACATTAAAATGCCTACTGGTTTAAAAGGGCCTAGATTAAAAAAAAGATGGCCAAATGAGAACTTTTCTGCCATAAACTGTAGTAAAACAACTAGTCAAAAAGAATAAGAATGGATAAATAAACCCTGCGAACATATTAAATAGAGAAATGGAGAAAAAGAGCACTCTTTTATTATCAGCTGTTAGTCAGCGCCCGCTCTTTTTTTTTTACTGCTCATTGCACCTTTGTCGTGTGCTGTGCAAATGCAGACAATCAAATACAAGTCGCTTTTAAAGGATGATGTAAGCAGGTCATCAAAAAAATCGCATACAGTCACAAAATCGGAATTGATCATCAAGATCTGCAGTGTAAATGCAGCCATAGAACAGATCCGATCTGTGTCACATATGAGCAAAAAATCCGAATTGGGTCACATTGAACTGACACTGTAAATGAGGCCTAAATGTACATACTGTCACCTAACAATGCAGAGACTTTGGGGAGCAAATCAAGTCAAAGGCATATTGTGCTTGACTAATGTATTCTTGACTAATGTATTTGAACTCCACTGTGTTATAAATCTGAAAGTTATCATATTATTATTATTATACTGCATTAGTTAATACGATTTCAAGTGATGCTTTCTATTTATTTTGAAATATTATCAAATAGGGCGTCACGGCGGCTCAGTGGGTAGCACAATCGCCTCACAGCAAGAAGGTCGCTGGTTCGAGCCTTGGCTGGTTCAGTTGGCATTTCTGTGTGGAGTTTGCATGTGGTACAGGTGAATTGGGTAAGCTGTCCATAGTTCATGTGTGTGTGAATGAGTGTGTATGGTTGTTTCCCAGTGATGAGTTGCTGCTGGAAGGGCATACTTTGCATAAAAAAAATATACTGGATACGTTGGCGATTCATTCCGTGGTGGCGATCCTAGTTTAATAAAGGGACTAAGCCGAAAAGAAAATGAATGAATATTATTAAATAAATTTAATTAAATGACCCATGGCAACTTCAATGTAATATAGTTTGGTATATTCATCATCAGCCCATGGCTCTCAGTGATATTTGGTTTTTGGGCCTTCATAAAAAAAACTTTTGGGCACTCCTGGTCTAAAGTGTAAAGGCATTCATCACCTTACCTGGGAAAGATTTCCGAAAATTCTCAGCAGCAAAAGTAGCTTTTCTCTTGTTTTTCTTTCATAAGGCACACTGTCAATTACCTTGCAGGATCCTCGCTCAGCTGACAAACTGCTCTGTGGCCAATTTTCCGCAACTGCCGTGACACAAAGTGACTGAATGCTTTAATGGTAGTATTAAGATATTTCAGCCAAAGGATGAAAGAGTCATAACAGTTCAGAAAAATACTGAAACACGGGTGGTGTGCCTCTGTGCTTCTGCTTTGAACGTCATACCTATAATGCTGTTCAAAGTAATTGTAAATTTGGCTTCCAGTCATGTACCGTAGGCAGTGTTCGTCATTCGATGTTCTGAATGCAGAGAAGACTGAAAATATTTGCTCTAAATATAGCCATAAATCATTTGGAGGTGGACAAAAGAACGAGCAGAGCTGTCATTTATCTTCAGAGGAAAATCACTTCACCTAAAGGCTTTCAGGCTTCACCTCTCACTCAGTGCAGGAATTAAAGACACTGTCATTAGAGAGCTTTAGAGATGCGAGAAAATATCCAACACATTCTCCAAGATTCAATCAATTTCATTCAGTCTTTTTGTATAAATCTGTGAATGTTTCGTTCAAGCTGACATAAGTGACAATTATCCACAAGGTGGTGTTATAATAACTAAAAATAATCATTTTTAAACAAGAATCAAGAAAATAAATAGAAGAAAAAAGGTAGCAAGAGTCAGATGTGTTATTGGCAGCTCTTTACCACAAAGAAACAGCAAAGCATGTGTATATATAGTAAATGTAGCATTGTGTTAGTTCAGCTATCAGATCGCATCAGCAGTTCATGATGTACTGTATACCAATCTAGTTCCAGAGAAAGAGAGAGACAGAGAGTAAATGAGTGCAAGCGAAGGCTGTGTAGATTGTGTGTGCGCGCACGCATGACGGTAGTCACCATGCTCAAGTTAAAACAAAATTCACGTTTAACTATTGGTCCTAAATACAATATTTTCAACCAATCATCTTTCTTACGTTTACAATCACTCTCATTGGTTGGTGGTAACTGTTTTGCGTGCAGTGAGCAACAAAAATAAACAATGGCATAGTGGCCTACCTAAGTTATATTTGTATTTTCAAAATAGTAAAGAGGCAATTAAGGATATTTACTTTTTTTTTAAACTACAAGAAAATCTGAGAATGAGCCTGATCAAACGAGATCTCGAGAAGCTGGAACTGCAGCCCTGGATCAGGATAACGGAAAGCAAAGCGAGACAAGTCTGCCATAGAACATGACGGAAGAGCTAACTATGCGCTCTTCTTTAAGATTAGACAGAGTCAGTCATTTAAATGCTATTTTTTTCACTTTAAAGTGAACTGAAATGGCATGTAGAGAGTTAATGTGAGGTCTCTCTCTCTCTCTCTCTCTCTCTCTCTCTCTCTTTCTCTAAAAAAAAGAAATCAAAGTGATGCGTATGTGGCAGGATAAAAGAAAATTAAGGAACACAATGCAGCCTAATGTAATGGTCTGCATATCGACACCTGGTAATCCGGACCAGTTATAGGGTCACACTGTTATTTGAGGGTCATTTGCATCTCGCTACTTGCATTGTATTTTCATTGCCTCACAAAATGAACATTACATATATTTCTATATGATGTAAAAGTAGTCAAAACAAATGACTTATTATTATTATTATTATTATTATTATTATTATCATTATTATTATTACTATTTATTGATTGATAAATTTTTTCATCTTATTTTGTGTTAAAACAACTATAATCTTCTCAAATCATTCATTTATTTATTCATTTTCTTCTTGGCTTAGTCCCTTTATTAATCCGGGGTCGCCACAGAGGAATGAACCGCCAACTTATCCAGCATTTGTTTTACACAGCGGATGCCCTTCCAGCTGCAACCCATCTCTGGGAAACATCCATACACACTCATTCGCACTCATACACTACGGACAATTTAGCCTACCCGATTCACCTATACAACATGTCTTTGGACTTGTGGGGGAAACTGGAGCACCCGGAGGAAACCCACGCAACCACGGGGAGAACATGCAAACTCCACACAGATATGCCAACTGACCCAGCCGAGGCTCGAACCAGCGACCCTCTTGCTGTGAGGGGAACGTGCTACTCACTACGCCACCGTGGTGCCCCTTCTCAAATCTCTTTATTTATTTATTTTTTTAACACAAAATAAAATGAAAAAAATAAATAAACAAATTAATTTCTTGTGGAAAACCTGACACGGCCCAGCCTCACCCTCCAGTGGACCGCTGAGTTTAAGCCCCCTGTTTTAAAACATTACATTTTTGTATGACTAAACTTGTTATTGGCCACTAAACTGACGAAACTTGAAATAGTTGTTTCCTCGTGAGATCAGGCTAAACATATTTCAGATTTGCAAAACCATAAACAGCGCCATCTAGTGCATCTGTTATCAGAAGCTGCAATGGAATGGAACCTGATCAATGTATTTTACACTTCGCAAAAATGTAGCCCAAGGTATGTATTTCTACTGAACTTGGGTTTAGCCCATGAATGTGGTAATCATTTTTATGTTTTCTGATGTTTACATGAACTTATACTGTAACTGCTAGGCATGATTTCTGGGCCTGCTGTGGATCTGCTATTGTGCTCTGCCCTTTATCTTATTTTTCTCCACCAAGTCATATTTGTCTGGCTCTTCTGTGAAGAAATCATAGATTGGGCCTCATCCAGAAGCTGTTACTCTTTTTCTCCTCTTCATCTTCCTTTTTTCCACCCTCCATCAGATTCAGCTGGTGTCTTATCAAGCCAATGAGTACGTCCAACCTCACTCTTGCACTTCTCAATCTGAACCAGGTCATATTTATCAGTGATATGATGAGGAAAGCAGAGAGCAGGTCACTTCTAGAAGCTCTTTGCTTTTCTCCTCTCCACCTTCCTCTTTTCCCCCTCCATCAGTCTCATCACTCAACAGGTGTATTATCAGGCTGATGGGTGTGTTTCTGAAATCCAGCCTCACTTGTATAAAGGGAACTGAAGAGCATGCTACCTCCAGAATCCAATCCTTTTTCTTTTTCTCCTCTTCTTGTCTACTTTTCCCCACCTCTGTCAGTGTCACCAAAATCAAAAGGCATCTCAGCAAGCTATAATGAAGATGCTTCACTGCTGTGCTGGTGGTGTTTTGAGTTTTACACAAGGTTCAGGCACATACTCAATATCAAACGCATTTTTTGGTTGAAAAGGCCGCAACTGTCAGATCACAGACACAAAGCCGACTGAAGACTGAAAAAGATGGCCCTGACAGGAATACTTGTCTGCTGTAAGGCTTACTCCATGATCTAAATCAAAAACAGAAATTAAAAATAATCTTAATAATTATTAGAAATAATTAAAATAATCTAAAATCATTCATTCATTTTCTTTTCGGCTTAGTCCCTTTATTACCCAGTCACTCTAAAATGTTTATGATGACAATTTTTTTCTTAAATATTCTTATAAAATATACAAAAACACCAACCTAAATAAGTGTTTGCAGATACACAAGCAAGCTGCCAAGTGACAATTAGGCCTCTAAATAGGGCTTTCTTAACAAAAATATATTTACTTTTAAATTCTAAAAGCAATACTATAATGTTACAAGAAAAAGTGCTGTATTGTGTGCAGTGCCCACAAGAGTACACAAATGAGCACAATTAAGCAGCCATCTTTTATTGAAATGACACTCACTTTTTAAAGTGCATAACTTTTCAAACAACTATTCCTAAAGAAAATATAATTTGTTTAAAGGGCATGTAGCTCCCTCCAGCAACAAACGAGCAAGAGTCTTTATTTTTACTGACTGGTTTTATTTTTCTCATTAATTCTTCGGGTCTCAACATACTGTTCCCCACGCAAACCGCTCCGCCTTAATTAGTTCCCCCAAGTGAAACTGGCAGTAGATTTTTAAAGACGCATGACATACGCTACAGGGCACCTACAGTATTTTACCCCTTTTACAAGATGTAAGATAAGCCTTTGGTGTCTCCAGAATGTGTCTGCAAAGTTTCAGCTCAAAATACCCCTCAGATCATATATGGTACCCTCCAGAATCTGCTCATTGTGGTGTCTGAATACATTGTAGTTGTTTTTGTAGCCTGTAGCTTTAAATCCAAAAGAGATTCTTCTCTCCGCCCACCGTTCCCACCTGCGTGTCAGCTTCTCGTCATGTTATGTCAGATAAACAGCAGTCAGTGACAGAGACAGACTCGGGTGAAGCTGAAATACGGCTCATTAGTTAGAGGAGCAAGTGTACCCAACTAAGTGGAGGGAAGGAAAGGCTACTCATGTCAGCCCACTAGATGAAGAGCTGACTGAAGATGGAAAAACAATATTGGCCATGACAGGAGTTCTTGTTAGACTCCTGTTAGACTTTTTTTATTTTATTTTATTTTATTTTATTATTTTTTTAACGCAACAACATAAAACTCCATTATGTCTAAATAAATGACTTTAAAATTGTTTATGGCAGGGGTGCCCAAATTTGGCCCTAGAAGACCGGTGTCCTGGAAAGTTAAGCTTCAACCCTTACCGAACACACCTAGACAAGCTAATCAAGCTCTTACTAGAAACTTCTTGGCAGGTGTGCTGAAGCAAGTTGGAGCTAAATTCTGCAGGACACCGGCCCTCCAGGACTGAGTTTGGGCACCCCTGTTTAGTGATATATGACAATTAAAATGACGACCTTTTTGGCCAGTCTTAGACTCTGTACATATTTTTTCATGGCTTAGAACTGACATTGTTCTTTTTTAAGCCCAACACAAACCATCTCAAACTGGAGCACATGCAGATACCACACTGTTGTTGGTTTACCACAACAACTGATTCCCTACACTGCAAAAGGGTTGGTCATATGTTAAATACACTAGTCTTCTGTTATATGTTAGACAAAATATCACAGCTAATGTTTATCAATAAAAAAAAACAATTGACAATCATCAATACCTGTGTTTAGCTCCAAATGACAGCATTCTATACAACAGTATTCTATACAATTTAAGTTACTTGATTTTTATATGGGTATAAAGTCAAATACAGATCAGAGTTAGATTTGTTAGATGTAAGATTTGGATTCTGGATGTTTCCCATCTGTTTTTAAGTTTGCAAAAAGGCTGTTTTATTACACAACTTTGCACAGCATTTCTCATTTGTTTGTTTCTGTGGTCTCCTCGAACAGTGACCGACTGTCACACAGCTCTGACAGAAAGTCAATGGATGTCAAGGCTGTAGCGTGTTTCTTATAAGAGACAGACGTGATCCAAGTCAACCTTTACACTTTCTTCAATAGTAGAATCACAGACTCTTCCATCTCCTACAATCAGATCATCTCGAAACCATTGCTTTAAACCTTCAACTGCCATTCTACCAAACGGTTGACCATGTTTTGACAGTTTTAAATAACGGCTGTTAAAGTCATTTAAAGAATGACTGTTTTAGATAATGGTTTACACACACAGCAGTGTTGGTTTACAAAAAAAAAATCTAACATAATCCTGTTGCTCTACTACACTTCGTTTTGGTTTTATTGTAAAAAAAAAACAAGAAATGGTGTTAAATGAGAATCTGAAATATTTTATGGCATACTTCAAAAAATAAAGATGATTTAGTATTCAGAAATGTTTTATTTTGATTATGTTTTTAAATTAATTGGTCTTATTGGTCATATTTTCAGATTTTTCGTAGTATATGTACTCATTCCAGTACTTTTACCAACATATCAACCATTTGTTAAAGGTTGATATTTTAGAAATTATTGGGTTCATTCATTCATTCATTCATTCATTTTCTAGTCGGCTTAGTCCCTTTATTAATCCGGGGTCACCACAGTGGAATGAACCGCCAACTTATTCAGCATGTGTTTTACACAACAGATGCCCTTCCTGCTGCAACCCATCACTGGGAAACATCTATACACACTCCTTCACAAACATACACTTGGGCCAATTTAGCTTACCCAATTCACCTATACCACGTCGTTGGACTTGTGGGGGAAACCGGAGCACCTGGAGGAAACACACACCAACACGAGGAGAACATGCAAACTCCACACAGAAATGCCTACTGACCCAGCCAAGGCTCGAACCAGCGACCTTCTTGTTGTGAGGCGTTTGTGCTACCCACTGCACCACCGTGAGGCCCAAATTATGGGATGTGTTAAAAAAAAAAAAGATGCATGGAGTGTGTTAACTAGCGACATTGGGAAATGCAATACAATTTTTTTCTTTGGTGATGGGTTGCAGGGCATCTGGTGCGTAAAACATGCTGGATAAGTTGGCGGTTCATTCCACTGTGGCGACCCAGCTTAATAAAAGGACTAAGCCGATAAGAAAATGTATTAACTTAAGGGTTAACTTAAGTCTATTTTATTTTAACAACATCTTCATGGGCATTGTTTTCACAAGATTTTATTTCATTGTTGTAAAGCTGTCTTTCTCCACTTTTACTACTATTGTATGCAAACATAATGCTGCAACTCACTAAATGTAAATCTTCTAAATGCTTCCTTTGGTGAGATAAATGGTACATGAGCTATTGGTGCAGGGGCTCGGACGAGTGCCATTGTGCTGTGAATGTTTTCATATTTTAAATTGTAATGTGCCCTATTAAGACCTTCAGCTGACCCATTATGACCTGTATAATTTCTCCACAAATTAAGCAACCCATACACTTGACCCGAATAACTACTGGATGCTAATGAATGCTTCCTCAGAAGCGAGAGTCTGTGGCGCTGCTTATCAGATCCTAGAAATTCAGATCTTTTTTTATAATTGACACGAGCAAAATGGATTAGAGCTGTGCTGATATACACCTAATGCAGCGCTGTGTACAAATGCACACTGTTCCATTCAAAAGGGCTCACTCCTATGTCCTAATCCCTTAGAAGGGTGTACCAGCCTGGAGTGACAGCTTTTAAGGGATTAGGGCATAGGGATGAGTCCTTCCAAACTGAGTGAAGTGTGTGACACCAAACAACTTCTTTGCTTTAAGGATCATGGCTCAAGATGTCTATCAGTTGTATGTTTCATTTTGTATCATTCCAAAGGGCCCTATAAGGTGAGCAGTTTTAAACACTTTAGCTGCGTCCCAAATGACACACTATACACTGTGCACTTACGCACTATGTACTTATGCACTTACACACTCAACAGCATTGTATATGTATGTAGTGTCGTCCCAAATGGAGCACTAATGGCTTTTTTACTAAGCGGAAGTTCAAACCGTTTCCCGGATGAGGTTTGACGGTTGCCAAATTAGTGGAATAAATGAACAAAATACCAAATAATACCTGGCATGAGTATAACCGTGTTCACCGTCGGGAGGTGCTATAATCACTCTTGTAGGAGAATTTTGTTTTCACAATCCAAAATAAATAAAGTTATCCAACATGTGCGCCTGATAGCTCCGCCCCTTCCGCTACCTGCACAAAGCTGCGGTTGTTGAGTGCGTGAAGTGTCCATCATTACACACTTCTGTTTACCGGTGGAATGAGTGCATCATCCGGGTAATTAAAGTGAGCTTATTATTTTTAGAGTTTTCAGTGTGAACGCACTACTTACACTATTTATACTACAAAATGGCGTAGAATGGTGCATAAGTATGCAATTTGGGACGCAGCTTTTGTTTGCAATGACACTTCAATATGGCAGGCGTGTTTTTATTTTCACTCTAAATATGCCTTATGGAGGGCGATATATCCTGTTTGGAATGCACCGATTGATTGTGTTTAGCAGTTTCATGTCACAAGTGTATGAATAAAAATCTTTCTATGAGTAACTACTTCTTTCGGCCACTGATTTAAATCTTAAAGGATCAATTCACCCAAAAATGAAGATTCTCTTGTTAATTACCAGTGTTGGACATGCTCCTTTAAAAGAGTAATTAGTTATAGTTACTAGCTATTTCTCACAAATAGTAACTGAGTTACATAAATATAAAAGTAACTTATTACCAGAGAAAGTTACTATTGTGTTACTTTAAAAAAAAATCTAATTTGCCAAATGACTATAAAGTAAATGTACAACAGTGTCCACTAATCTACACTATTTTAATGTTGTTGTGGGACGATGTGAAAGACAACCATCAAATTCAACATATTATAAATATTATCATTACTATAGTTGCACAATAAAACACAATAGATGGTTTAGAACTTTAATACCACATTCGAACTTGCTGGATTTGCCATCGTTCTGACTCCTGGTCATTGGTGTGTGCGACTGTGTGTGAGCTTGTGTATGAATACCCGCACTACTCTGCCTCTGAGATTTGATGGAAATGGAATCAATCTAAGCCAATTATCAGGTTCTTAGTTACACCATGTTCACAAACGCACAAATCATCGTCGCTGGTTGGTTATGTGTCCCGTCCCAGCCACACACACAGAGAAGAAGGTCCTATGGCCGAGAGAGATGCTGCTCACGTGAAAACCACTTCAGTGATCTCAATTATAGTAATGCACATTTTGAAATCAGTAGGTAATGGCGTTGTAACGGGGGAAACAGTACTGATAAATGATGAAACAGTCTCCATTTGATAACTTGTTATTGAATAAAGTAGCGCCATTAGTTACGCCGTTTCTTTATAGTGTCGCTATTCCCATCACTGTTAATCACTCACTCTCATGTTGTTCCAAACCACTGAAACTTGCATTTATCTTCAGAAGACAAATGAAGGTTTTTTAGTTGTCTGAGAGCTCTCCAGTTGGACAGATGATCCTGTCATGGATGTTTATTCCAGATCAATATTGCCACAATCACCGGGGATCTAGACCTAGCAGATCGCTGGAAAGCACCCAGACTACAATTCTGCCACCTAACTGTACTACATTTCTCATCAGGCACACACCAGTTCACTCCTGATTACTTGCACACAGCTGTAGATCAAGAAGACTGATTACATGGACCACATCTCACATTCACACACACAGCGTTGAGTCTTGTTTTGCTCTAAGTATTATGTTTCCTCGTTCTTGCCTTACCGTGTTTTTGACATTTGCTTTGTTTATTGTTTATTGTTGTTTTGCTTCCTGCACTGACCATTTGCCTGCTTTTGACTAACTAAGCTCTTTGGATTTCCCTCATGCTTCATTTTGTACCATTTTGGCTGTTGCCTGTCTGACTATTCTTTGTAAAGAAACTGCACGTGGATCCTCACCTTTGTCCCCAACTCCATGTTACAAATATAGGGCCCTATCATACACCCGGCACAATAAGGCACAAGATGTGTTTGGCGTGATTTGTTGCTATTTTCAGACCAAAGCAACCCTAATTTTCCTGTTTTATGCCACGTTGTTTAAATAGCAAATTAGTTTTTGCTACTGTGTGTACTCATGGGTGTTCTGGTCTAGTGGTCTAAAAGGTGTGTTAAGGTGCATTGTTGAATCTTTGCTATTTTGAAGAACTGATATATAGTTGAAGTCCGAATTATTAGCCCCCCTTTGATTATTTTAGATTTTTTTTTATATTTCCCAAATTCTGTTTACCGGAGCAAGGAAATTTTCACAGTATGTCTGACAATATTTTTTTCTTCTGGAGAAAGTCTTATTTGTTTTATTTCAGCTAGAATTAAAGCAGTTTTAATTTTTTTAAAAGCCATTTTAAGGTCAAAATTATCAGCCCCTTTAAGCTATTTTTTTCAATAGTCTACAGAACAAACCATTGTTATACAATATCTTTCCTAATTACCCTAACCTGCCTAGTTAATCTAATTTACCTAGTTAAGCCTTTAAAAGTCCCATTAAGCTGTATAGAAGTGTCTTGAAAAATATCTAGTAAAATATTATTTCCTGTCATCATGGCAAAGATAAAATAAATCAGTGATTAGAAATGAGTTATTAAACCTATTACGTTTAGAAATGTGTTGGAATACCCAAGTACTCTGGTTGTGCATACAAATAAGCTCAAACTAATAGATTTTAGTTTGCTGCAGGCCAAACGCGTCATTGCATTAAAATGGAAAGAGAATCAAAGGCCTTCTTCTAATCAATGGATCAAGGAAATGTCCTGTAATCTTGCTCTGGAAAAACTGATAACATTATCAAAGGGAAGTTAAAAGAATCCCTTTTTACACTTCTGCAACCAAGTTGACCTGACAGCAGAATAGAACTTAAATAAAGCATCAAGGTTAAACAGTGAATTTCAGTTGATTTTGTATGTAAATAATTGTACTCTATATTAACCACCCTTTATTTATTTATTTATTTATTTATTTTTATTTATTTATTTATTTGTTTTTCCTTTTGTTGTTGTTATTATTATTATTGTTATTACTTTCCAAGTTTTGTATGTTGTCCTGGAGTTATTTTGGCAGTGTGATGTTCAGATGTTTAAATGTCATGTTTTAATGTCGAGAAAAACCCAATAAGGCACCACGGTGGCCTAGTGGTTAGCACGTTCGCCTCACAGCAAGAAGGTCGCTGGTTTGATCCCCGGCTGGGCCAGTTGGCATTTCTGTGTGGAGTTTGCATGTTCTCCCCGTGGTTGCGTGGGTTTCCTCCGGGTGCTCCGGTTTCCCCCACACTCCAAAGACATGCGGTACAGGTGAATTGGGTAGGCTAAATTGTCCGTAGTGTATGTGTGTGAATGAGAATGTATGGATGTGTTTCCCAGAGATGGGTTGTGGCTGGAAGGGCATCCGCTGCGTAAAACAAATGCTGGATAGGTTGGCGGTTCATTCCGCTGTGGCGACCCCGGATTAATAAAGGGACTAAGCCGAAAAGAAAATGAATGAATGAATGAATATTTCTGTCATTTGATACATTTTGTTAAATGACTGCAATAAAATATTGTTTATTTGTTAGTCTTGCTGATTTTCTGATGATTTATCTGTCACTACTTGTGTATGTTAACAAATACAAATGAATTATAATTGCTAAAATTATATAGTTCCTAAAAATGTAGGTCCCATGGCCAAACCAGTTGAGAACCACTGATCCACAGGATATCAAAGCCTTTTATTTATTTATTTATTATTTTTTTATTAAATGAAAATAAAACAGATAATTTTTCTCCTGTCTGATTCTGAACTTGATGGATACGAAGGATAGAGTTCCAGAACACACCCACAGACTGTGTAGTCGTCAAAGACCAATGGCCATTTAAAGGTGTTTAGGACCAAAAAGGGACTCCCCAAAAAAGTTAACTTTGGTGGGCTGCTTTGAACTGCCGTAAGGGACTTAAAAAGAACCAGAATTTGTTTGAAATGGCATCATTTCAGTTCACTTTCTTCAATTTTGAAGTATACCAGAGCCTTTAAATTAGTTTTTTTCTTTTCGCAAGGGTCTTTTCACAAACTGATTTCTGTAATTCTCTTTAATTTTGTTGACGATAACAAAGCATTGGTGCATCTTTAAAAAAAAAAAAGTACGCAAATCTTGTCAGCATAGGCAGCCTATAAATGTAAGGCTCAATCCCAATTCTATTTTTGTACCCCTTCCCCTTCCCTTTGAAACAGAAACCGAGGGTGAAGGAGAGGGGCTTCAAAATGTACGCCTAAGAAATGGGACACCACTACAACACCTGCACACGTCATCATATGTCATTGCAATCTCTTGCTTCATATGAGATTGATGATCATGACTGCTGTAGTTACTCCAATTGCGTTTTTTTTTTAAATCACTGAACACAATTATATCATTACAATATAATGCAGCGATAAGATCGTAACTGTACTGTGCATTTAAACCCTGACCATATTCATATATGTAAACACACCAAAATAACATTAACATTATAGCAGACATAGTAAAAAGCTCATTCCCAGCCACTAGACTTCTAACAGGGGATTTGAGTATCATCGAGAGGCAGAATGTTGTAGGACTGCTATACAGGAGTTATTATGGATTATAAATAGTGAAATTTTGTGGTTTTGATTTTAGCAGGTTTTTTTAAAAGCATGACAGTAAAACACGGTTATAAATATATTAAAACATATGCTTGTTTGTTGTAAAACTTCGAAAAATAATGACAAAAAATTCTAATTTGTGCTTTTCCTGACTTTCATGTGCAGCCATTCAATTCAATTCAATTCAATTCACCTTTATTTCTATAGCGCTTTTACAATGTAGATTGCATCAAAGCAGCTTCACATAGAAGGTTAAAGTAAATTGAAACAGCGTCAGTCCAAGCCATGCTGCCATTGTCGCTGGTATATTCTGGGAAATTTTCTTACCCCTTGGTTTCGAGTGTGGTCCTGAAAAATCTGTTTCGAGGGGTATCTAGCCCTTCCCCTTAGCCTTGCGCCTTCAAGCTAAAGAGAACTGTGACACCCCTACCTCTTCACTTAAACAGGAAGTGGTAAGGGGAGGGGCTAAGGAGGAAAATTGGGATTGGGCCTAATGTCAGATACACTGCTTTTAAAATCACAAAGAAGGTTCTTGTTTTGATCCAGGTTTTGCTCTCGGATCTTGTAAGTTGTTTTTAAGGAACTGCATAATTTTACCCTTTTCTACTTCTTGAATATTTTACAATCCCTCTATGACAGGGGTGCCCAAACCTTTTTTTATGAAGGGACAAGAAGGGCCATTATTAAATATATAAACTGTATTACACAAAGTTGCCATGAGTAATTCCCTAATTTATTTCATAATTTTGAAACGAATGCTGTAAATTTAAAAAAAATGTACAATGAATTTATTACAATAAAAACACAAACAATGCCATGACACAATGGAGTTCAATACTAAATACACTAAGCTGCCACCAGCCTTTGCCTCGATTTGCTCGCCGATGACTTGCGCTTTGCCCTCTATCCGTTGCGTTACAATATTTACATTTTTAATAAATCAGATTCGTTTACAAAACAAAGCGAATTACAAAACAAGCAAACAAAAGGTTACGTTAAATTCAAAACGATATCTTTGTCAAAGATATTCACTCCAACCACCTCCCCATCAATTGCCAAATCAAAGGTTAGAATAGGTCAACTTTGGCCCGCTGGCTCTAGTTTGGGCGTCTCTGCTCTATGACATTTTCCTTCGGCTTAGTCCCTTTATTCATCAGGGGTCGCTACAGCAGAATGAACCGCCAACTTATCCAGCTTTTGTTTTACACAGCGGATGCCCTTTTTGCTGCAACCCAGTACTGAGAAACACCCATAAACACTCATTCAAACGCATACACTACAGCCAATTTAGTTTATTCAATTCACCTATAGCGCATGTCTTTGGATTGTGGGTGAAATCGGAGCACCCGGAGGAAACCCACGCGAACATGGGGAGATCATGCAAACTCCACACAAAAATGCCAACTGGCTCAGCTGGGACTTGAACCAGCGACCTTGCTGTAAGGCGAAAGTGCTAACTATATATAAACAAAATCTCTTATACTGTATAGACATCTTGCTCAAATAGTAGTTTGATAGTTAATGCATTTACTAGAACTAAATATGAATAATATTCATAAAGCATTTATTAATCATAGTTCGATATTGACTAATGCATTATTAAAATCAAAATTCATGCTTGTTAACATTAGTTAATGCACTGTGAGATAACAAACTATCAATGAACAACTGTATTTTCAACTAACATTAACTAACATGAAGAAATGCAGTATTACACATATTTTTATTGTTTGCTCGTGTTAGTAAATAACTAACAATAACTAATACAACCTTATTGTAAAGTGTTCCCAATGGTCCAATGCGGACACAACTGCAGGAAGAGAACATAGTCTGGCTTTACGTCACATATCCCATCAAACTGTGAAAGAAACTGTGAAAGGGCAATCAGAAAACAATGGTGTTGCTATATGTGTGACCAAACGGATATAACCTGTTCATCGGGTCTTCCGAAAGAGCTTTTTGGTACTGACTGGTTCAGTGAAGACGCTGGTATGGCGTCAGATGTGATGTCAAGAAAATGCGAATGTAATGGTAGTATTAAAATAAGAAATAATATTCAGGCGAATATGGCGCTGAACAGAAACCAGGGGCAGAATGCATTGATGCTTTTAGATGAGTCTCATCACATGCGACCAGCAGGACACAATTCAGTGCCTCGAATGGAGCAGTGCTGTTGTGACAGGAGGTGGTCGTTCAGAAATATGATTCAAGTCGAGACCTTGAGCGTGAGATGTTGCACTCGGGGTCAGCTGAGGTCTTCAGTTTACTCAGATCAAAGCGTCATATATGCCTTGTTTCAAATTGCCGTGCTGTGTTTTAAATTATAGGTCGCACATCAAGTTTGGGGAAACTTCCATTCAAAAAGAAGTGAAAACTGTATTTTCAAGTACTAAGGGTGATGTACAAATAAACCAGATAGTGAATACTTAACGAGAGATGCTTTTTACATTGTACTTCATCTGTCAAATGATGTCATGCTTGTTTTTCTTTAACATGTTGCTGATAAATATCTGTAGCAAAATAAGTTCACAGTGTTTTGTTCCTCCAAATAATTTGCTCTTTGTATTCTGTACAGCAGGGGTCATTAACTATATTTGTCCGAGGGCCAGAGTTTTACCAGACAGTCTCCTTGGGGGCCGGACCCCAAGAAGAAAATCAAATTGTCACGTGTGATAAAGGATACAGAGATGGATCTAAAATGCAAGTAAAAAGTATTTATTGACAAAGTCAAAAAACAACAACACAGGGTCTAGCAGAGACAGGGACGAGGAGACAAGGCTGAGGAAGATCGGAACAGAAAAGCGGACGGGGTCCGGTGGTCACTCTTAGCAGTTCTGAACAAAGATAAAGGTAAGTGACTACACACAACGAACTGACAAAGAAACATAGAAGCGGTGTCCATATATAGACATAGTAATGACACTCAGCTGGTGACTAATCAGAACAGCTGAGTAACCTCATGACACGTGACCAGCCCAGAAGCACCAAAACAATAAACACGTGATCGATCAAAACAAGACAACCCCACGTGAAAACAGACAACAGAGCTCAAAACTGCAACCGTGACACAAATAAAAAAAAAATCTCATTTTGGCTTAACACTATGTTTATTGTTTATACTTTTTCCATATTATTACAAAGCTGAAGGCATTTCATTCCGGCTCTCATCACCTATGCCACAGTCAACCACTAGAAGTGATAGATATTTTGCCTCAACTCATTTAGGCTAAGTCAACATAGGGAAATGTAAGTTTAGCCATTGATTAAGCACTGTGAGTAGCCCGTTTCAGCATTATGATTTGAATTCAAGCCTATTTAACGTTTCATTTGATGTGCGAACATTATTTGTGAACTGTTTTGTTCTGGTACCAGGTTATTTATTTACCATGCTGTTTTACGTTGTGCCAGATTGTTTTTCTTCCTTTTTTAAGTCCTGAGGAGTCTGCTAGTTTCAAGCATGTTGTTGAGACTTAAAAAATAAAAAAGTTAAGTAAGGGCACGAGGAAAAGTTATGCGTTAATGCTTAACGCCACATAGTCTGTCTGAGTCTGTCCTCATTTCGGAGTGTAGCCTAAATATAGTCATAAATGGTGGTTATTCTGACGAAAGACTCGGTTGTTGTTATTTTTAGTTGCATTAATAGTGTGCACCACTATTTTCTTTTTGATCCTCACAATTTTGGAATTCAGTCACGGGCCGGATTGAATGGCTCAGCGGACCGGATTCGGTCTGCGGGCCGCCAGTTGATGATCAGTACTGTAAAGTATGGTAATAATTAACATGTCCGTATAATTGCTGCCGAAAGACTTGTCTCGCTTTTTGGGAGTTATTCATGGTCTGCTGAAAGTAATTTGTTAATTTAAATAAATTTCCTTGTAATATTTCATGGTCGAACTGTGAGGAAAATAATGCCAACTCGTTGAGCCCAGTATTTGGGTCCACCAAATATTGCTTCCTTAACTCCTCTGAGGTAGAAAAAAAAAATCAAAAATAAAAGAATGTAGACATTTTTTATTTGTTATTATGACGTTTATTTTTTATTTTGTTATTTTGACCAATTGCAAAAATATTTTAATTGTGAAAGAAGTGTCATCAGAAATGTCAATGGCAATTTACTCAAATACAGAATTTTTTTAAATGTATGTACAGTGCTCAACATATGTGTACACTCCTCACAAATCTCTCATTTAAATATATATTTTCCATAGGAAGCTTTATGATATTATGTTTGAGTGTATACATTAGATCAGAGGTTCCCAAACTTTTCAGCCTGCGACTAATGACTCGCTACCCCCAATATGCTCGGAGCTGTTTATACATATACAAACCTTGCCTGCAACATTGCACACACACCAATAGGCCCAAGTTTATTTTTCATTTAATTTTGGAGAACGCACTCAAAAATCATCCTCCATGTTCAGTAGTGGCCTGTATTTGTTTTTAATGTACATGAGTGCTGTAAAAGTTTAACTTGGTGCCATAAAATCAATCTGCTGCATCTGATGCTATTGCTGTGTCTTTAATATAACGTAATCACCCCAGGGGACACAACACATGCATGGTGTTGTTGTTTTTTTAAAATGTAACTATTAACTTCTATTTTTTACCTTCTTTGGGTTATGGATAAAATATGCTAATTCTAATAGTTTATTAAAATTAATTAGATTTTTGGAAAGCACCAAGCAACCCCCCTCGTTATCTCCCGACCCCCACTTTGGGAACCTGCTGCATTAGATTGCTCAATACTAAAGCCAAATCTAGACCTAATCTAATAAAATGTATGATAGCAGTCCAAAATTAGTACACCCAAATTTATATTCATTCAATTAGTTCTTTTATTAATCCGGGGTCGCCACAGCGGAATGAACCGCCAACTTATCCAGCATTTGTTTTACGCAGCGGATGCCCTTCCAGCTGCAACCCATCTCTGGGAAACATCCATACACACTCATTCACACTCATACACTATGGACAATTAGGCTAACCAATTCACCTGTACCGCATGTCTTTGGACTTGTGGAGGAAACCGGAGCACCCGGAGGAAACCCACGCAACCACGAGGAGAACATGCAAACTCCACACAGAAATGCCAACTGACTCAGCCGAGGCTCGAACCAGTGACCTTTTTGCTGTGAGGCGAACGTGCTACTCACTACGCCACCGTGGCGCCCCAAATTGATATGTTAAAGATAAATATTAAATAAATAAATAAAAAGAGCAAAATTCAAGAAAAAAACAAAAATGTGTCAAATTTAGCTAAAATTATGTAGTTTGTAAAATTTTTCCAATATTTGACATGAATTTAAATGTATTATCTTTCTATTTCTAAAGAAATAGACTAAATTATTACTTTATTAAATATATCCGTTTAATAAATCTGTTTTGTTCAAATGCACCAAAATAAATGACCTATATTCACTGAGAAATTAATAAAAATATACATTTTAAAATGGGGTGTACTCAATAATGTTGAACACTGTTTGTATTTAAAAAATCAAAAACCGCTGTTTGAGCTTTAAAGTCATGAACAGTGCAGTTTTGAGGTCTTATTGTGCAAGAAACTGTGCTAAAAGTCTTTATTAATCAATAATCTGCTCCTGTAATCATAATCTGTGAGAAATAAAATACATATAATCATCATTAATGTCATTAGAATCTTTAGCCAGATCATTTCACCCATTGTGCACACACACCATAGGTTTATAAATCTTCTGTAATATGTGCTGGTGATCAGCTGTTGAGTTTGTAGATAGTAGAGACTTGGTGATGACATTACGGTGAAGGACTGACCTCGACAGACAGTCCTGAGTAGGCATGAGACGATAACTGTTTTCAAGGTATACCGCAGTTTGTAAAAGTCAAGGTTTTCATACCAGCAAAATTTTCTGCTTTAATTTAAGCTAAAAAAAAATTATTTACATTTTTTTAGTTTTTTAGGTGTAAATTGTAGAGAAATTTGTGTTTTTGAAACAAATGAAGACCGCAGAAGTCAATGATCCACTTGAATTATTACACGATAATTATTATTACATATTACAATTATTACAATTACATATGACATGTTTAGTGCCCCAAGTATTTGAAATGTTTCTCACAATAAAATAAATTGTGTTCAAAGGGGGTTTTGTTTTTTAGCCAGACATTTAAAACGAATGTATTTTAGAGCAGTAAACACAAAAACGTCATACCGTAAAACCGTGATATTTTTAACCAAGGTTATCATACCGTCAGAATCTTATGGCTAGTCATGAGGGGTTCTCACTTCCTTTTTTGCATCCTTTCTTGATTTATGTTTGTTCTGCATGTTGCTTGAGCCTGACTCTTATTTATGTATTCCTGCGGACCCTCAGCATTTCACCTTTTAACAATGCCATTAGAAAGGCATTGCTATTCCATAATGAAACCAAGACTTTGTAGACAGGTTGGCCATAAAAAAAATATGTATGAATAACAATCCTGCACATCATGACCTTGTTTTTTGTGTCTTTAGTTGGAATTTGAAGAGATCCAGTATCTGAAAAGAGACATACAAGCCATTAAAACACTCTATATGTGCTATTTCTGTACATTTTGACTGCAGTCTCTCAACCTGTCTCTCGGCATGGACTTCCTTGAAGAACCAATCTTTTGTGTTCTTTCTTATCTTCTGTACAGAAATGTTTCCATTATGTAGTCAAATGACTGCTATTGAGGTAATATC
Organism: Danio albolineatus; assembly: GCA_903798035.1. NCBI lineage: Eukaryota > Metazoa > Chordata > Actinopteri > Cypriniformes > Danionidae > Danio > Danio albolineatus. Next base: position 2,673,078 of record CAIGQQ010034267.1, read on the forward strand.
ATAGATCAAGCTGTTAATATGGTGCTTTGTATCATACATGTTCAAGGAGACACCGAATTTCTACTTTATTGCCTCCAGACTATGAAGAGACAGTGCTTATAAACAGTTGTTATTGAAAGTCGGATCTGGAAGTTATTTGTCATGGATTTCCTCCATTCACCAGTGCAGTGGCTGAACTTTTGTGCATGTTCCTTCTCAATAAAAAGCTCAACATGGCTCACGCATTCAGATGACAGCATTCTTAGGCTGAATTCTCTTTATAAAACAAGAAATGATGAGGATCGCTGATAGATCTGCGACGTACAAAAGAAGACATTCAGTGCGGTGCCCAGAAGACTGCAGCTTTGAGATTGATGCTTTAAAAGATTAAGTGAGAAGACCTTGGATAGAGAATGCCAGATGTAGAAGGAAGAGGCTGAATTTTTAATATACCTTTTCAAAACCTTAAAGGCGTTTTTAAATGTGACTCAATCTTTCCTGCAGCCGATATTCATTTTACTTGACAAACTGGCATGCCCTCACTGATTGATCCTTATAATTAAACCTCCATTTAAGCAGTCCATTCAGATATATGTCACACAAATTGGTTAGTAATTTTTAAAATTCAGAAAAAAGAAAATGGTTATGATGACTATTCAGAATATGAAGTCTTTTATGTAGAGGAGGATGTTTATATTATGCTGCATATACTGAACTCCTATCCATATCAGAGGAATTTAGATTTAATGCATTCCATGAGCATTTATTTTGAAACCATCAATTCTCTGTGTTTATACATGTATAAGTAATAGTGCCGGGAGCAGCTTTGAACACCAGCGTGAAAGCACTAATAGATTACTAGAAGATTGTCTATTATGATGTTACAAACATAGTCTGTAGGCTTTCGTTTTAAAATAAAAGGAGATAAATGCCTTCTAATTAAGGGTTGAAACTAAAAGAACATGCTGTACGTATCTTCAGCTGCAACAGCTGTCTGAAAGCCCTCAGTTACTGCTGAAACCGCCTGCTGGGAGAGAAAAAAAAAGTACTGAGAAGAAAGTTAAAGAAGCAGAAGAACAATCAATAATACATAAATAACCAGTATACTTTTAAAGGCATTATATAAGCAAAGTGGACTGTTGCAAAGTTTTAAATAAATGTACCCAGCAGATTTTGTTTGTGTGCAAGTTGATCATGGCAAATCACAACACTAACCGACAGGGGAAATAAATGCCTCATTTGAATGTGACTTCTGTGAGAGCCGATACAAGCACTAATTGTCATTGAAATGTGTCTAATGCGTATGCACAATTAGCATAGCAAGTAAATTAGCATTGGCAAATTAAGCGTAAAAATCCTAACCCGGGCTCATCGGAGATGTGTGCACAGGGCTACATTTTATGCTACACCTAATGTTTTTGCTTTCACAAATCCACTAGGAGGTGGCAGTATACCTTTTTAGAAATCTCAAATATGTTACTGGGCATTACAGCATACGTTACTTGCGTTTTCCTCATATGCACCATTACTGGTAATTCCACTAGATTGCGCTGTGTACATTTCTACCGATATGTATTTCTACCGATATTCTCAACTAACCATCTTGTGATTGCCCATTCAGTCGATTGGCTTGTTTTTGTGCATAATATATCAGTGACCCACACATCCCCTCCCTTAAACCCAACCGATAGTGTTTTCAAAAGTAAACTAGAAGAGCACTAGAAGTCACAACCATGTCCGCTCAACATCACAAGAACTCTCACTCGCGCCAATTCATAACTTTTGATTTAGTGGCTAATTCGTTTGAATTCGCACAATCTAATTCATACAATTTAGTACGATTTGCTCATCACCCAATGACTGTTGGGTTTAGGGGTGGGGTTGGGTGCATACCTGTCAACATTGGGATGTAAAAATAAGGGATACCCCCCCCCCCAAAAAAAAATTGTTCAGATAATTAACATTAAAAAAAGAAATAGAATTATCAAATCTCATGAACCTTTTCTTTACTGTATAACGTACAAATTCTGATTTAAGAGCAACGAATAAATCTCATTTATTCAGATTTTTTCGTTTGATTACATTAAATAACAGAGGTGTCACTTTAAAATACATTATAATAACGTTATAATGAAAGCATTCGATTGCTTTCCTAACGTTTTATGCTCATTTAGGACAAATTAGTTGTGTTTGAAAAAAAACCCCCACCAAGATCGACATCTTTAGATGTTGTTATTACGTGTATATGTCTGTTCAAACACGCACCCAAAACACAGACTTTCGCTCCGCTTCAAATCGTGTGTACAGAATCCGTTTGGGAAACAGTGTCTATTTATCACTATGTAGCGCGTCAGCTGAGTCACGCACCGCTTTATGACTTGTTTTGAGGATTGCTAAAGAGGAGCGGCGGCACCTGTAATAAAATGGAAATAGAATCCCGCCGTTTTAATGTTTATTTCAAAGTGTTTCATGCCTAAATAAACCGAAAGCACAGAACGGACTCACATTTAAGAGCAAGGGGCGGCCCCTGGTGGTTCGGCGGCATGGGTTGCTTATAGGGAGGATCGGCTCTTTAATGTTTATTGCCGCCCTTCAGAGAAAGAATGAAAATATGGGAGAAATATAGGAAAATATCTTTACGGGATGGTGGCGGGATAGAACTGTAAAATACAGGAGACTCCTGGGAAAAACGGGAGGGTTGACAGGTATGGTTGGGTGCCACGTCTCCTTTAAATCGTGCATTTTCGTACGATTTTTGAACTCTGAATTAGCCACTAAACTGGCAAAACGTAAAATACTTACTGTGCGTTTTCTCGTGAGATCAGGCTGTCACACCTGCAGTTCTCCAAGATGGACGTCCAGTGTTTTCCAGCGTCCGGCACCTGGAGCTCCGCACAGGAAGTTTGGCCAGAGGAGAAATGGTCGTGCCCAACTGAGCCTGCAGGTTTTTTTTTCCTTCAATTTTGTCAATTGGTGAAGTTTGTTCCTCGCCACCGTCGCCACTGGCTTGCTTGGTTTGGGACTTGTGGAGCTGAACATCAGTGGATTTGCTCTTCAGTGTTTTGACTTGTGAAAAACGAGCCTGTGTTGAAAAATCAAAAAGTAACGTCTTTATATTACATTATATGCATACTTTGTCTATAGAGGGGTGGTGCATTTTACCTTCACATATTTCCACTCCTCTTCAATGCCATCACTGACAGACAAGGCCTGCATTGTGTGGACAGAATGTCTGAGTTTGTGTAGGCAGCCAGGCTTATGTTTCAAAGTGTATAAATACATTAATTAATAATTACAACAGCAACAGAACATTGATAAATGTTTCCATGATGTGAATTATATACACAAGATTTTTATTGAAGGTCTTCTATTATGTGCCTTTAAGGCATACTTATACCTAATCTTCAGAAATGTTCTGCATTCATGTAACTGTAAACAGACTTACTGTTTCATAATTAAAAAAGTTTCTTTAGCTTGAAAAAAAAAATCTATTCAAGGCACAATATGTACTTTTCTCCTCTAGAGGGGGCATACAAGAAACAAAAGCTATGTGTCCGAGTGTGTTTGTTTATGTGTGTGTGTGTTTGTGTGTGTATGCATATTATATATATATATATATATATAAAATCACTAAAAGTTTAGCCATTCTCTCAGTTAAAAGAGAAAAATGACCTTTTGGTTTCTCATTATGTTCAGTATCTATTTTTTTTAGTTGAATGTTTAATTGTTTTCTCTTTTACAGTTATTATAATTTTTTATTATCTGTCTGGCTGATTTGATTGTTTACATTTCTTTTTCTTGTAAAAGTGATTGTCATAACTAGTGAAAAAGATGATTGGGTTTTATAATTTTGATTCATTTCTAGTGCTGTAGAGAGATAAAAAGTAAGCCTTTAATTTCTGTGCACTTTTTAAGTTAACTAAGTTATAGTTTGTAAAATGTTACATTAATGGAGATTATTTATTATTTTATTTATTTATCAAATTTTATTTCTAAGCTTTATTTTCTTTTTGTATGTTTTTCTTTTATATGCTTAGCCACACCTCTTCAGCTGATAGGTTGTTGTCAATGTCAAAGTCCCAAGATGAGAGGAGCACAAAAAATAAAACTCCACCCCTACTCAATATTCCATGTCTGCATTCCACTCCACTTCATTCCAACACCACTCACGAGCTTCTCATACCCTGTTCCCTCGAGGGAATGCCCGCCAACATTTTAAAGTGCGTTCCACTTCATCAAGTGAATGAGGGAAGCTTACATGGACATACCCTCGATCCCTCAATTGAGCGGGTCAAGTTGGCTTCATTTGTGCATTCCAGCACCTATTTGTCCAAGAATGTAATCACAAGAGAGTATTTTCCTTTTGCTTAAAGGTTCAAGAAACCCTGGAGTACTTTTTTTGAGATGTTAACAGATTTGTGTGTGTTTAGCATCAGTTGAGACTACGTTAGCAGCAGTTAGCTTTAACCGTGGAGAAAACTAGATAATTTTGAGCTTTTGTCAGCTAATTTCATCTTCCAGGTTTAAAATAATTTTGGGCATCAAAATCGATGACGTAGCGCAAACCTGCAAGTGGAGTGATGATGCGTTGGTTTCTCATTATTACTCATAGCGAAGTTTTCTTATCCTATGAGAAGACCCTGCTTCTTAATTATTCGTGACAGCATATGCTTTCCGAAGGCAAAGCAGACCTGCTGCTGTGTTCACACATGTTTAAAATCCTCCAGATTACCGGCTGGGTTAATGGTTGGATTAGATAGGGCAAGAGAGCTGCTGCACTGCTATCCACTGTGTCTGCATTTAGACCCGGGGATTCAGGAGGAGAGAAGTACTCCTCTTTTACCACCCATTCACACAAGGCTTCAGCGTCAACGCTTGACAGAGGGCGTGTCTGAAGTTGGGGCTGACGCGACTTAGCAGTGTCAGCCAATGAAATTATTCAACAATCGGCTACTGTCCGGGCTGGTGTATTTGCATACAGCGATCTGATTGGCTGACGCTTCCGTTGGCGATGGAAAAGTTGAGAAAGTCCCAACTCCTGCAGCAAGCAACGCCACTGAAGCGGCGCCAACGGATCCACAATGCAGTTCGGCAAAGCCTGACGTCACCCATTCGAAGTGAATGGGAAGCGTTGACGCTGATGCCCCGTGTGAATGGGGTGTTAGACCCAGGGATTCAGGAGGAGAGAAGTCCTCCTCATTTGTAGTGTTTATATAAACACGATTATCTTTATAATTATATAACAAATTGTGGTTATGTGTATATAAAGTTACGATTGACAAATGTAGCAGGACATTAAATTACCTAATGTTTTTTTCTCTGCATTTTAACTTTGTAAACTATAAAATCATGGCTCTCCTCATGGTTTGTCTCATTTTGTGAGCCAACTGACAACAGTTGTTCCTCCACTCTTTTCCCCTCTGCACTATCGGCTACACCCACTCCTCCGTCTGCCCGCAGAGCTCCATGGCCATCTCGAAGCATTTTTTGAAAAATTTCTGAGGTTATACTTGAAGTGAAAGAGGGGGGTTTCATAGCCCTTTAAGGGTTTAGGGTGTTCCCTTTAAACCAATTCAGATGTTCTGTTAGTGCAGTGTTTCTCAACCACGTTTCCGGATTACCACCAGCTCTGCACATTTTCCGTGTCTCCTTAACCAAACACACCTGATTCAGATCATCAGCTCATTAGCAGAAAATTAAAGACCTGTAGTGGGTGTGACAGACAAAGGAGACATGCAGTGTTGGTGGTCCTACAGGAACGTGGTTGAGAAGCACTGTGCTAGTTGACACTTGAAGCCCATTTTAATTGGAATTACATCTTTATACTGGAAAAAAGTGTTTAGTTCATACAGACTTTAAAAGTTGTTGCTGTATTTTAAGTGAAATAACTTTTTGTTCTCTAAAGAACATTTTTGGGGGGTGGGGGGAGGTGAAATTGTTGTATGATTAATAAAGGTTTATGAGTCAGATGTATTGCAATGCAACCTCAGCCTGGACAATCATATCAGAATTCATGAAATTTTGACGTCACTCTATACGTTGACTTTCATCATAATTCTGCACTCAATGGAGTCACTCTGAAGATTTTACATCATGTTATGTCTTTGATCTCTTTGTGAATACAATGACAGACAGTTGCAGAGGCTGGAGTGGAGTGGAGGGACAGTGAGGTGTCCAACTCAAAAGCATTACAAAGATACTTAAAAATGTGACTTACTGATATTTTTAGTAGTTTGAAATGTTATATTGTTTGAGTACATGTAGAAAAAACACACAATGAGCTTTAAAGCTGAAATTTATTTCAGTTTTATATGCAGTCTAAAGTTAAAGGGTCTTAACATAAATATTTAAACTCTTTCATCTCTTTCTCCTTGTCCTAATCCTCACCCTCTTCAATCACTTGTGCATGAATTCCTGGCTTCTGCAGCACACTTTTAAAATCAACTTATAAACACTGTCTTCAGTGTATTTATTTCTCCATGGCAGCATGTTGCTTGCCATCTTGTTATTATTCTTTTGTGCATGAGAGTCAATCCAGCACCAAAGTCAGCAAAAAAAAAAAAAAAAAAAAAGTATAAATAAATCAGCATTTACTGAAATGAAGAAGTTTAATTTGCATTTACTTACAGTGTGCATGTAATCTATTAAACATAGTTAAAGGCAACAAATTAGTACCAGTAGATACAGTATATTACAGGTTATTATCAAAACCAATGCAATTCCCATTATAGGGTGGGGTGAATATATAGAAATCTTGAAGGGACAGTAGGCATTTTTGGGAAAATGCTAAAGTGTGTAAAGGCATGCAAATCCAAATTTTGGACAAGGCAATAATATTGACTGACTAAGCATA
>CAIGQQ010034267.1:2729535-2747687 GCA_903798035.1 Danio albolineatus
GCTCATTGTGGACTTCAGGAAGGGACGAACAGGCTCACATGATCCCATCAACATCAATGGGATGGCCGTCGAGTCTGTCTCATCCTTCAAGTTCCTGGGGACCCACATCTCAAGGGACCTCTCCTGGACCACCAACACCTCCAGTCTGGTCAAGAAGGCTCACCAGCGCCTATTTTTCTTAAGGCAACTTAAGAAGAACCAGCTGTCATCAGCCGTCCTGGTGAACTTCTACCGCTGCACAATAGAGAGCATCCTGACCAACTGTGTTACAGTCTGGTATGGAAACTGCTCTGTTGCTGAGCGCAAGGCCCTGCAGCGGGTGGTGAAAACTGCCCAACGCATCACAGGGACTCCACTTCCTGCTATAAAAGACATCCAGGAAAAACACAGTCTGCGCCGAGCTCGCAGTATTCTTAAGGACTCCTCTCACCCTGCTCACAGACTGTTTTCTCTCCTGCCTTCCGGCAGGCGCTTCAGGCTTCCTCGGACAAAAACCAGCAGACTGAAGAACAGCTTTTTCCCCAGAGCTGTCTCCCTTTTGAACTCTGCCCCCCACTGACTCTTCTGACCCCCCCCACACACCCCCCACTCTCCTCATAACTTATACTCCTCACAGTCACTGCACTACTGAACATTTGCACATTTAAAAATTGCACATATTCATTGCACTGATTCACTTATCTGAACTGTACACAACCACTGTACATAGACATCTGTAATTATGTTTATCTGCACACTTTTGATTATTAATAAGCAACTTACACTGCACTGATTCATTTATGTGAACTGTACATACTCACTGTACATATACATTTGTAATTATGTTTATCTGCACATTTTTTATTATTAATAAGCAACCTGCATTGCACTGATTCATGTATTTGAACTGTACATACCCACTGTACATGTACATTTGTAATTATGTACACACCCACTGTACACATACATTTGTATATGTTTATCTATCTGCACTCTTATTATTAATATCAACCTGTACGTACAATCATTTATTGTAAATCTGGGCTCATAACCAAGTCAACCTGTATATAATGTTCATAGTACATCCATCTGTAAATATCACCATAATTTTTCTATAACTGCACCTTATAATTTATACCTGTATTCTGCACTTGCTGCTATTGCACTTCTGGTTAGACCTAAACTGCATTTCGTTGCTTTGTACTTGTACATGTGTAATGACAATAAAGTTGAATCTAATCTAATCTAATCTAATGCTGATAAGTAGCCCAAACTGTCTGTCAGCAAATGTAGATTTGTACATCTGTGCACCCTTTCACGCTGATCTGTTGTTTGCGGCTGCATTCACACGATAGAGAGTGGCAAATCCTGAATCAATATTGGAGTTACTTTTGCATGCTTTTCCATAGCTGAAGTATTTCTTTTAGACAGGTAAAGTTTGTTTTGAAAAAATTTAGTCACGTAGAGCTGATGTAGATTTTTGTTGTTTTTCGAATGGGCTATATGCACGGAAGTGTTGTTCAGCAACTGAAATCTTTCAGCGAGAGCTTGATGCGACTATTTTCTGTTTCATTAGGGACCTTTTACAGCATCGATAATGTAGATTTTTATTTAGTTTAACAACAAAACAAGTAAATAGCGATATTCCGCCTAGCCTGCTTTACTGAGGTGAAGTAGGCTTTATATTCACATTGGTTCATTTTTGAACAATGACAACCCGTGACGCTCCCTATATTGTTTACTATGCTACATTGAATATTCGCTGTGAAATATCATGTAAGTATAGCTTAGTAATAAGCGTGGTTCCTGCACCCTGCCAGCCAACCACTGAGCATACAGTAGGAGCTTCAGGACAAAGCGCAAGAGTCCAGCGATCCTGACATCATGACAAGTTTTGCTACACAACTGAGAACATGCTAGATATAATAGCTTATCGCTCAGAATTGTACTATTATAAAGTACTATAAAGTTTATTCTAACTGGTGAATGACGTGATCTAGTGGGTTGTCTAATGTCGTTTTTAAGGCGTGCGTTCATAATTTCTGGAGGTGTGGCTTTGGATGGCAGGGGAGGGTCTGTGTTTTCAATTATATTATGCTAACCGGTTAGCATTTTGGCAGATCACCTTCTGCACTTTTAAGTTTTTTTTTGTTTTTATGAACTAGTTTTGAGAGGATCACATGCTTATGATTAACCATGGCTTGTCTCGCATTAACAATTACAGGATATACCAGATGAATCCAAATGCAGTATAGCAAACATAGTTTGATTTCCTTACCTTAGCCATCTTCGTCTTGAAGAATCCCCCCATCCACCTTGACTCCTTCACTTCTTTGAACCCAGAGGAGTTCTCGAGACCTACCTGAGACTTTCCTCTCACCTAACTAAGGGCGTACTCACACTATGAACAGTTCCCTTTAACCGGGCCAAAACACGCTTGTCCCCCCTTCCGTCTCCCCCGACGGCCCGCAATCACATTGCATTCGGACCTGAGCACGCTTACGTCATCGATGATGCGCTATTCAGTGTAAGAGAAGCGCTCTCGGAGATTTCAGTGGGGAATTCTTTATATCATTATATCGTCTTAGTGGTTTGATATGCAGTGACACACAGTCAAATATTCTGCCGAACAGTTCAGCCACTGCTGACGCTCATAAACAATCGTAAAGTCCTCGTGCTGCAGGAATTAGAAGGTTTACTAAAGGCGCAGCTGTCGTGCAGAGAGGGGTTTGCGTCTTTAATAATCTACGACAGTGTGCGTTCATTAAACAGTAAGAATGATTAATAAATCCATATGAAACAGTCCCCAAAAGTCACGTCTCCTCTTCAGTTTCGGGCTCAGGTGTGCTTTGCACTCACACTACAAGCGTACCGCGCCAAACCCCAAGTGAACCGCGCTCAGGCACACCTCTTCCAACCGGGCAGGGCCGGCCAACTGTACCGTGCCTGAGCCCGGTTCAGCGCACTCACACTTCTAAAATTATCCGGGAAACGGGCCTGAGCATGGTTCGGATAGCATAGTGTGAGTACGCCCTAAGCAGGAGGGAGCCCCGGGCTTGAGGATCCTCTGAGCTCAGGGCTCTCTTTCAGGACTGCATGCCAAACACGCATTTACCTTATCAATCATCAGATAAGTGTGAACTCTTGAAACAGTTATTAAACCTCATGTCATAGCTATGCATATCTGTATTGCATGCTTTCCAAGTGGTCCTATTTTCAAAGCATCTGTGCGTTAAGACATTCTGAAATGATTAAATATAAATATTAAGACATAATTGCTTGACTCGATGTTACTGCCAATGCAACAAACACTCCATCATATCTCTAAATTACCACGACATGACTTTCCTTAACAAATATCAATACAATTACAATCAATGACACGTAACGACTCCATTTCTTTGTAGCTGTTTGGATAATCAGCTCAACTGATAAACAGCAGCCTTCTCCGGCAGAAAAAAAACACATCACTTGTACGGCTGAATTAAAAAGAGACATTACTTAAAGTGGGTTATATTTCAATAGACCCCTTATCGCTTCTGCACACCCACGTTCTGAATCGATTGTCTGATTGTTGAGGCTCATTCTGTTGCTTTGAAACTGTGACAAAAGCCCTGCCACGCTCCCACGGGCTGCTCTTCATTAGAGAGATGGGACGGGTAGTGTAGGCATGCCTGACAGCCACTGATAGAGCAACAGATGATGCCAGAAGCCGCGTTACTTTGTCATGGCACACTTTATTCTGACTGTAGTCTGGATTCAGATCAGAAGAGCTCGTTCTGGCATTTTGGGGCGCTTTTGATAAGACTGCACTGTCATAAAATTGATGAAATGCAGAGGCAAGGATGAGCTCGTTGGATTTTGTGCCTTTCTCCATCCTCCAAAAATAAGCGCCTATGTATACTTTCATCTTTAAACTGCTCATTAGAGATGCGCGGTTTGTGGTTACACCCGCGGACTTCGCTGATAAACCGTGGATCGCATGACGTGACGAAAAATAATATTTTTATTAAATTCGGGCGGGTAGCGGGCGGTTGTAGCAAAAAATTGTACTGTACAGTGCGTTTAATTTAGGCTATTTATTTATTTTTGTCCCTGTGCGCCGATCGGAGACGGAGTTCACTGGTATTCTAAGAGCTTTATAGGGTGCTATTCATTTGTGCATCCTCGTTTCCTTTTCTTGCTTTCTTTCCTCGTGTCTTAGCTCCACCCTCCGGGATGCGAGGGAAGGACGCAAGGAAAAGACTCGAGGACCGAGGAATCAAATCAAGTGAAAAGACATGTCCTCATATCGTTTAGTGTCACTTCAAAGCGTCGTCAATTAATGCTGGATTTGGCGTGCACGTTTGGATTAACTACATGTCTAAATTAAGTCATTCTCTATTCTCTAATAATAAATAAAGAAACATTCATTTAATAATAAAAAGGAATAAGCCGTTCAAATTAAAAGCCCAATCAGCGGACGGCGGGCGGGTGCGGTTTTAAAAATTGGTCAAAAATGTTGGTGCGGATGGATGGCGGCTGATGATAAGTTTTGTGATGCGGTTGCGGATGAAATAAAAGCCCATCCGCGCATCTCTACTGCTCATTAAGGGATGCAAATAAATTACTAGCCAATCACATGGCAGCAACATGCGTTTAGGCATATAGATGTGATCAAGATGATCTGCAGAAGATCAAACTGATCATCAGATTGGCAAATAGAGGTGATTTGAAGATGCCACGTTTGTTTTTGTCTAAGAATTATGGTAGAAATTACTGATCTGCTTTTTTTCCCCACATAACCATCACTGAAGTTTAGAAAATGTTCATTCATTCATTCATTCATTCATTTATTCATTCATTCATTCATTCATTTTCCTTCAGCTTTGTCCCTGATTATCAGGGTTCACCACAGTGGAATGAACAGTTAACTATTCCAGCATACATTTTACGCAGCAGATGGCCTTCCAGCCACAACCCAATACTGGGAAACACCCATACACTCTCGCATTCACTCACACACTCATACACTATGGCCAGTTTTGTTTACCCGATTTACCTATGCCGCATGTCTTTGGATTGCAGAGGAAACTGGAGCACCCGAAACATGGGGAGAACATGCAAACTCCTCACAGAAATGCCAATGCTATCTCACGGCAATTCGTAACTTTCGATATAGTGGCTAATTCGTATGAATGCGTACGATCTAATTTTGTACGATTTGCTCATCATCCAAAGACGGTTGGGTTTAGGGGCGGGGTTGGGTGCCACACCTCCTTTTTAAAATCGTACTTTTTCATACGACTGAACTCGTATGAATTTGTACAAATTAGCCACTAAACTAGCAAAACGTAAAATGCTTACGTTTTCTCGTGAGATCAGGCTTGAAATGCCAACTGGCCCAGCTGGGACTCAAATCAGCAACCATCTTGCTGTAAGGCGACAGTTAGAGAATGGTCTGTGGGTAAAAATGTCTTGTTGATACCAGAGATCCTAGGAGAAACACCGGATTGATTAGAGCTAACAGAAAGACAACAGCCTAATGCTAGGCACACACTACAAGATAATCAGGCTGATTTTGACCCAATTTCTCCCCTTCTGAAGATCACACATCCTGATTATCTTGATGGTTCTAAAGATTATCTACAGGTCTGTTAAGAGTGACCTATCCTGCTCGGAAAAAAATGTGGTGCTTCAATCGCGATTCATAAATATTGAGCTTGTTTATTTTTTATTAGCAGAAATCCTGGTTTGTTGAGGAAACTCCATAGAGACAAACATTCATACAAGCTGGAGATTATTATGTGAGATGAAACCATATCCAATCAGAAAGCAAGCTGACATAAACACAGTCATAGCACCACATACAGTGAAATGGATTTGAAAAGCCAGAAGGAGGGATCTGCTTGTCGGTTTGTGGCAAAAGCATGAATTTACATTTGTCTATTCGTCCGTTATGTTTATTCAATCATTATGAACTACACCAGCATTCTACTCTACTCTCCTGCCTGCCTGAATTGCTGGAATATTCCACAGTTTGAATTATTATGGCTTTTAGTCTCTTTTCTTCCCCTATGTTGACATGCTTTGACACAATCTGCATTGTAAAAAGTGGTAAAGAGATAAAAGACCAAATCAATTAAATTCTCAGGAATAGATAAAAAATGTTCTAGTATAAATTGAATTATTTAGACATTTGCGAGATTTCCTGTGTTCACATTCCGCACTCTTGTTGAAAATCTGTTCACATCATAAATATTTGTCACATCAGGACACACTATAGGTGCAAACCTTTTTTTGTCCTCATGTTTGTGGTCTATAACATTTTGAAATTCTTCTCTGAACACTCAACACATCCATCCTTGAAGCAGATGAGCTAAAGTAGATATTTGCAATAGTAGATAGGCACAGCAAACTGAGGCTATAGCTCACACAGACTCACCACAACTGGACAAGAAAAGTCTCTATATTTATTATGAAATTTGGAAGGTAGGGTCAGAATTCCGTGTAAACGACAATATGAAATCATGGATCCATTTTGCATCATATCAGAGGATCAGAACGTCGTGGGACTAATTGCATTGGGGAAATTTTCTTGCCACTCTTCTGAATCCCTAAATGCCAATTGAGCAATTGACCCCAGTGTGTCCATTTTTGATGGATACTTCCTGCATGATGACTTGCCATGTCAAACATGACAGTGAGTTCACTAAAATCCAATGGCCTCCTGAGTCACAGCATCTCAATCAAATAGAGCAGGAGATGGAATAGGAGATTTGGATCACAGATCTGCAGTAGTGTGATGATGCCTTGTCAATATCGACCAAAATATCTGAGCGATGTTTTCTGCACCATGTTGAATCAACACCATGAAAAATTAAAGCAGTTCTGATCCAACCCAATAATAGCAAACTGTCTAGAGCGTGTCTGTTTTTACAGATATAAATGAACAACATATGGATTTAGCAATTGCCTCACATTAAGAGAGCAGATATGGCCTGTGCAAAGCTATGACCTTGTTTTTTAATTAGAAATGCATGAATTAACCCGACGGCGATAAAGGATATGTGATAACTGTGACGCTACTGGTGGCCATTTGAATAGTCCATCACATTAATGGACCGAACAATAGGGAGAAATGTTGAAACACTTCAAATAAAAGCACCATAGATAAAATCTGTGACCTGTTTTGAACTCACGGATGAGCCATCCTCTGGCTCTCCTATGAGCTGCATTATAATGCAGAGAGAATAGGAAAAAGGATGGTTTCAGCTGCAGCGTAGTGCATGTTTTATTTGATCATGTATCAAGAGGGGCAAATTAGAGGAACAATATTAAATGATTAAATATTGAAAGTGGAATCATTGTGTAGGATTGGATCTGTATGATGGAGGAGGAATGATCTGAATTTTATGGTTTTGATTAAGCGTTTTGTTCACACTTCACAATAATATTCCTTTAGTCAGTGTTGGCTAATAAGTACCTCCAGGGTTTTGCGAGTCTAATGGTTCTTGAGATAATAAAAAAGTGTCCATGCATAGTAACTAAGTAGTTTTACTTCTCTATTGTAGTTAAGTATATTTTTAACTATTTGTTCCTTATTGGTCTACATTTATTTTAGGAAACATTTACTTATTAACTTCACCACTTTCCATATATTTATACAGTGGGGGGAATAATATAAAAAAAATGTCATGTGTAATTACAATAGATTGGCACAAGGAGAAAGTACTGAACTACTGAAATGCATTTAATACTTTATATAAAAGGCTTTTTTGGTGATGGCAGCTTAAAGATGCCTCTCAAATGAGAATGAAGTCACGTGCATTGCTTTGGTCTTCAGAAGAGTCTAAAAATCTTGATGGTTCTGTGGGTCCCATCTATGAAATCTGATCTTTATATTGTAATTTGTATTAGATTCAAGTCAGGAGATTCTACAGCTTGATTTTCTTTCTCTGAAAGCATTTGAGAGTTTCCTTGGCTGTGTTTTGGATCATTGTCTAGCTGAAATGTCCACTCTGGTTTCATTCAATTCAATTCATCTTTATTTCTATAGCGTTTTTGCAATGTGTCAAAGCAGCTTCACATAGAGGTTTGTAGTGAATTGAGACAGTGTCAGTTCAGTTTTCAGAGTTTAAGTTCAGTTCAGTTTAGTGTGGTTTAATACTCACTGCTGAGAGTCCAAACACTGAAGAGTAATCCATCGATGACCAGCCCTACAAGTCCATGCAAGCCAGTAGCGACAGCAGCGAGGAAAAAAACTTCACCAATTGGCAAAAGTAAAGGATAAAAAAACCTCGAGAGAAACCAGGCTCAGTTGGGCACGACCATTTCTCCTCTGGCCAAATGTGCAGAGCTACAGTCTAGGCGCTGGGGGGTGGAGAACGCTGGACGTCAGCAAAGACTTGTTCGTGCCTGGAGTCTCATGCTCTCCACTCCTTTATGACCACCACAGCAGCTGCTCAGGATGCCACCTGGTCCCAAATTATGGAAACCTTGGGATCCTCTCTTCGCAGGTCTTGGATCGCATCAGTGGTGCTGCATAATCTCTGGGGGCCTCGGAATGAGTATCCCCAAGTGGAAATAGAGAATAAAGAGAATAATTAGCGTAGCTGCTCTTCATAGTGTATATAAACGAGATGCGTGGAGCACATTCACGCATCATACCGCTGTGTGATGTATTGAGTGTATGCTTTACTAAAATGACAGGTCTTTAATCTAGTTTTGAACTACGAGAGTGTGTCTGAGCCTTTCATCTTCATCATGCTGCTAATGTAGATGTTGGACTGATCCAGCTAATATTAATTTGAAGGGAAATGATAAAGAACAGGTGCTGTCTGGACATTCGCTGCCTTTCTATACCTCCCTTTCTTCATGCGTTTAACACTTTTTTTTTTCCCTGTGTCATTTTATTACAAATAACTTAATTTGTAAACTAATTAATATTGTTTTCTTTGCATATTAAGATTTGTTTGGTTGTTACCAACATCCAGGGAAAATTTTTAATTAGAAAATTTTAAATTTTAGAAATATGTTTCCTGAGAAAAATGGTGACGTGTTCAGTACTTACTTGCCCCACATATTACATCTCCAAAATGAAGCGGAGTAAAACAATATTTAATAGAGAAAAAATTGTTACCCAGAGACAAGATAGTGGTGTTTAATTTTGTTAAATCAGTTCACCAATTGGACAGAACAATTTATTTGTGAGTTGTACTGAAATCTGTTTGTTCAGAGTGAGTCCCTGGTAAACACCTCACTGTTTCAAATGATCTGATCAGATTGTGTCTCTACTAAACAACTCACTGATTGAAGTGATTGGTTCAGATTAAGTCCCCCAGTAAACAATTCAATGGTTTTACAAACTGATATGAATGTGGCATCTCATGTTTTTACTTGATTTACCATGAATTATCTGTGTGGTTAGCAGTGTTGGGCACATTCCTTTTAAAGGAGTAATTAGTTATAGTTACTAATTACTTCTCACAAATAGTAACTGAGTTAGTAACAGTTACATAATTATAAAAGTAACTAATTACCAGGGAAAGTAACTGTTGTGTTACTTTAAAGGGCCAGGAAACGCCCCAGTCTCAGCGGGGTGTTTTCACACCTCTAGTTTGGAAAAGCTCTGGAAAGTGGGTGTGTCCAGCTTGGTTTAGGTGGGAGTGTCAGGGGAGAGAAAGAGGGAAGGTTTTGCATATAAATGGGAGTTTCCATTTGTGCACACGCTGACTTTCAAACAAACACACAGACGCAGGGGGAGAAAGACAGTGACTGTGTTTACATGGACGTCAGTCATCCAATTATTTGGCAAATTATTAATTTGTCGACTTTAACTGCAGTTTGGCACTTTCACGTTTATTCACGAACATTTCCTGCGTGTCCCCCGTGACAAACGAGATATTAAATGTTAGTAGCTGAAGGAGTGCAGATTTAATGGAGTATTTGAAATGCTCGCCGTATTTCAGGGGAAAAAAATCCTCCGCATTTCTCGGTAACTAGATGCACTCGGTAGGCAGCATCAGAAAGCTGTGTGTATAGACTATTCTGTCACAAAATGCGGTGAAAATTTTACACGACAGTAATCGTTTGATTAAGATGTTTACACTTTACACGGATCTTTCAGTCTCTAATACTGTGATATTAACGTGCTGTAAACTCAGCAACAGCTCTAATCATTTGACTTAGGTCTGTCTTTAAACACTGAAAGTATTACTGATGAAACCAACTAACTTTGCCATCTTAAAAAACAAACAAACACCACTGATCGCCAGTTTCTTACCAATCAGATGACAGAACAATGAACACCAACTGGAGCCGTGTATTTTTAAAAAAAAATCTGGATTTCACCATTTCCAGATGCAAAAAGCTCTCGGGTAAAAATGTTTCTTACAAACGCATTTCTGTCGCGTGTGCTGTAATCCACCGTCAGTCAGGCTGCGCTCTCATAGCGGAGAAATTAAAGCAAAACCTTTGTTGAAGCACATTTATAAACGCAACACTGAAGACCTGCGTCTCCAAACAATCCTTATTCTTCCACTTGTTTTGTCAACCTGGCGTCGCTCCACCGTCTAAAAACTGTAACAGCTACATTCTCCGAAGCTATCATGCATATTAATGAAGTAGTGCGCGCTGATTGGTTTGAACAACGTCCTTGTCATGTTTTAATGCCGCACGCTCAGAGACGTCACGATGTACTTGCCGGGACAGACGTCCACTCTGCACACTGGAGTACATGCATGGATCTCATCGGCATGACGCAGCCTCAAAAATTTGTTTCAAACCAGAAGAACAAATTTACTCAAAATAACACAAAAACAACAAATTTTCACTTTTTAGTCAATTATATGTGTCCTAATAGTGTTTATAGCAGCGTGGGACTTATATATGACTGTCAACAGCTCAAAAAATGTGTTTTGGTGTTTCGTGACCCTTTAAAAAAAATCATATTTATCAAATCGTCACCTTGGAATTATAAGGTTCTATCTGCGTTCTGAATGATTTTGAGAAATTGAGCTTCAAAATATTTACATTCCATAGCAAACAGTATGTGTATAACATTTGTTTTTTAAATAAAAAGTCTTAAAATGTAAACAACTTATAAAAAAACATTCCATAATGTAAATAAGTTGTCAGTTAATAGGAATATGTCAATAACTAAATTTTGACAAAAATGTCAGATAGAACCTTAATTGTAAGGTGATGAAATGACTATAAAATAAATGTAAAACATTGTACACTAATCTACACTGGGCTATTTTAATGATGTTGTGGGACAATGTGAGAGACATCAAATTCAATTTATCATAAATATTAACATATAAATGTGGGAAAAGTGGTGCTTGCATTTCCAGTTTGCAAAAGCTACTATTGAACTTGTTTGATTTACCATCGTTCTGACTCCTGGTCGTTGGTGTGTGTGACTGACTGTGCGTTTGCCTGTATGTGAATACCTGCACTACTCTGATTGGCAAACGATGGAAATGGACTCTATTTAAGCCAATCATCATGTTCTTAGTTAAATCACATTCACAAACCCACCAATCATCATCGCTGGTTGGTTATGGGTCCCGCCCCAGCCCACAAACACACACACCTCAGAGAAAGAGATGTCCTATGGCTGAGAGAGATGCTACTTGCAGGAAAACCGCTTCAGTTCTCAATTACAGTAACTAGGCATGGGTATAAGATTCTGACGGTATGATAACCTTGGATAAAATAATCACGGTTTCACGGTATGACGGTATTGTGTTTAGTGCTCTAAAATATATTCTTTTTAAATGTCTGGCTAAAAAACAAACTCTTTTCCCACATGAACTCAATATATTGTATTTTGAGAAACATTTAAAATGTAAATCATTGACTTTTGCGGTCTTCATTAATTTCAAAAACAAAGATCAATAAAAATCGTACACATACCTTAGGAACGGTATAGCAGAAAGTTTTGGCGGTATGAAAACCTTGACTTTTCCATACCGCGGTATACCTTGAAAAGGGTTATCGTCCCATGCCTAACAGTAACGCACATTTTGTTGTGAGTGATGGCTGTGTTATAACAGGAAACAGTAATTAATTTGATTACTCGTTACTAAAAAAAGTATCGTTAGTAATGCCGTTTATTTATAGCTCTATTTTTACCATCACTGGTCGTTAGTAAAGCAGTTTTGCCAAATCAACTTTCTTGCAAAATAAGCATCCATAAGTAAATAAATAAAAAATCATGTACATTAGCACTTTGACAAGGAATGTTGAAAAAGAGGACTTTATAATTTTACTGGACTTGAAGTACAAATACCCTAATAAAATATGAACACTGGGAAAAAAAGAAAATTTTTAGGAGATTCTGTGTATTTTCACAGCAAAACACAAGTAAAGAAGCAGGATCTTAAAAAGAAGCAAATAACCATTTGAAAAAAGTCATCATAGAATTAGCCATTTTAGGCCACAAATGTCAAAACAATTTCCCTGCAAAATCTTTTAGGTACCAGTTGATTTATTTACTAGGCTGAACAAAGAATGAACAATACGTTACTTTTTATAAAGTATTATTAAAGCACTAAGTTATTTTTATTAGTCAATGCACTGCAATATCATGTACTAACAAAAAATCATTTCAATTTCATTAGTGATAACAAATTTATCCATGTTAGTAAAAAGTTTCATTATTAACCTGAGGTCGCCACAGTGGAATGAACCACCAACTTATCCAGCATATGTTTTACGAAGCGATGCCCTTCTAGCTGCAACCCATTACTGGAAAACATCCATACACACTCATTCACACTATGTACAATCTAGCTTACCCAATTCACCAATACCACAGGTTTTTGGACTTGTGGGGGAAACTGAAGCACCCGAAGTAAACCCACACGAACACGGGTGGCAACTGACCAAGCCCAGGCTCGAATCAGCAATCTTCTTGCTGTGAGGTGATCGTAATAGCCACTGCGCCACTATGACGCAATTAATAAAAGCATTAGCTATATAATACAACCTTATTGTAAAGTGTGACGAGAATTTTCTAAATGTGATCATAGCTTTTCAACCTGTTTCCAGATACATGTAGCTGTTTTGTCCAATAAGCAATAACCTATTCATTCATTGAAATCGTATTATGCACCTGTAGACCATACTGTATATTCGACTCCTTTCATGGAAATCAGGTCCACACAAGTCTCCCTAATAGACACAGTCTCCTAAATCAGATATTTTATTGGCTGTTACTGGAAACGTGTGATAGTGTTTATTGCACATGCTATAAGTGATGGATGATAAGGTCACTAGAAATAATCAGCCGAGCCGTTCTTATTGATCTCAGATTGACTGGAAAGGCACGAGGTCGTTTACTCTATTAGCTAAACACAAACACGCATCCATGCTCACGTGATTTTTACACTGTTTTTATGTACTTTACTTGTACATAACTGACTCTTACTTGTGCTTCATGGACAGTTTCCACTTTTGTCCCTGAAAGATTTCTACACTGTCTCTGCTGAAGAAGTCTTCATCAAATAATTACACTTGAATTAAGCAGCGATCTCATTCTCGGCTGTCTAATTAAGCGTCGTGATTAAGTGCCCCTTGAGTCAAATATGTAAACAATTTTAGTGCATTCTTGATCAGAGGACGGAAGAGACCAGTTGATCATAGTGAGATGTTTGACGTCATGTTTAATTTGATGTGAATGAAATCAAAGCTCAGAAGGGCTCGATTGTGTTCAATAAATAAGTTAAATAAGCTGACTTAAGTTATTATCACTGTAAATCCCCAAAGTATTGATTACATTAAGAAATGCAAACACTTTTTTTGCATTATATGTTTTTTTTTAAATGTTAGGTTATTAATTATTACTTCTCCACTGAAAGTTCATTCTTTGGTCATGTACAGTTACTTATAATATACAGTGGGGAAAATAAGTATTAAACACATCATGTTATTTCTCGGCAAGAATATTTCTAAAGGAGATGTTGACATGGAATTGAATGAAATTTTGGTAAAAACCCAAACCATACAAACATAAAAATAAAACAAAACAAAACAAAAAAAATCTAATCAATTAGTAACTGTATATGTAACAATGAAATGACACAAGGAGAAAGTACTGAGCTACCGAAACATATTTAGTACTTTATATAAAAGGCTTTTTTGGTGATGGCAGCTTAAAAACGCCTCTTATATAAAGAATGAAGTCACATGCATTGCTCTGGTGTGATTTTTTTTTTTTTTCAGAGACTTCAACAGAGTCTAAAAATCTTGGTTCTGTGGTACTCGTCTATCAAATCTAATCTTTAATTTGTGTTTAATATTGGATTCGCATCAGGTGATTGGCTGGACCATTCTTTAGCTTGATTTTCTTTCTCTGAAAGCATTTCACAGTTTCCTTGGCTGAGTTTTGGATCTTGCTGTAATGTCCACGATGGTTTCATCTTCATCATTTTGATAATGTAGATGTTGGACTGAAGCAACTATTATTAATTTACAATGGTGAAGGGCTGTTGCTGAAGAACCACTGAGAGATTTCAGCTGCTGTCTGGGCCTTCGCTGCCTGTCTACAACTCAGCTCTCTTTCTTCATGTGTTTGATACTTTTTTCCTGCATCATTTCATTTTATTACGCATAATTTAATTAGTAATCTAATTAGTTCAGTTTTCTTTGCATACAGTATATGGATTCCTTTGGTTGTTACCAACATCTGGGGAAAATTGCAAGTCACTGGCACCTTTAGAAATACAGCATCTTTTAAAAAAATTGGTGAGGTGTTCACTTATTTTCCCTGCTGTACATACCGTGAATAAATTCAATAGTTATGCATAAATGAAATCAGAAATGTAGAATAATTATGTTTTTGTTATTCAAGCATATTTTACTGAATATTTCTGTTTAAAATAAAGAAGGTTAGTTTTGTCACATGCCGAAAAAACAATTAATTGAGTCAAATATGATTCAGTGACACTGGTATGTTGAAATATTATGTTTATTTGTTAATTTGTTTTTCAGAGTAAATACCTATATAGAATGTTATTTTTGTTACAAAAATGCTTAAGTATAACAATTTTAAAGTAAAGGTAGAAGCCCTGTTTTAATCCGATTTAAAAAAAAAAGAATAGTTAAATGTTTAGTGTATTAATGTGTTGACATTTATGGGGATTTTAATTATTCATTCAATCATTTATTTTCTCTCGGCTTAGTGCCTTTATTCATCAAGGGGTTGCCACAACGGAATAAACCGGCAACTTATCAAGTGTATGTTTTACGCAGCTGCAGTCCAGTACTAGGAAACATCCATACACTCTCACATTCACGCACATACTCTGCGGCCAGTTTTAGTTCATCCAATTCACCTATAGCTCGTTTCATTGGATAGAGGGGGAAACCGGAGAACCCCAAAGCAAACCCACACAAACATGGGGAGAACATCCAAACTCCAGAAATGTCAACTGGTCCAACCGGGACTCGAACCAGAGACATTCTTGCTGTGAGGCAACAGTGCTAACCATTGAGCCTCTGTGTCTCCTGGATTTTAATTAGTGCTGAGTAAATAAATTCCTTATTGAAAAATGTAATTATTTTTTTAGTCTTAGTAATTAGAAAAGCAATCTTGATCCAAATTTAAAGGTGTAATTAGAAATTAATTACTTTTTGAAGTAACTTGCATGCAAACTTCTAGTGCTGCATGCAAATGGAGCATTGATTCATTGCATATTAACTAATTTGCATAAACGTCTTGCATATCTGAACATTGGATGAAGTCAGTTTCAAAATTCATTCATTCTCTTTTCAGCTTAGTCCCTTTATTAATCCGGGGTTGCCACAGCGGAATGAACCGCCAACTTATCCAGCATTTGTTTTACACAGCGGATGCCCTTCCAGCCGCAACCCATCTCTGGGAAACATCCAAACATTCTCATTCACCCTCATACACTACGGACAATTTAGCCTACCCAATTCACCTGTACCACATATCTTTGGACTGTGGGGGAAACCGGAGCACCCGGAGGAAACCCACGCAACCAGGGGGAGAACATGCAAACTCCACACAGAAATGCCAACTGGCCCAGCCACGGCTCAAACCAGCGACCTTCTTGCTGTGAGGCGAACGTGCTACTCACTACGCCACCGTGTCCCCCCAGTTTCAAAATTAATATTTCATTTTATTTAGTTTGACTTTCATATTAGATTCAAATGTTTTTACAGGAGGGATTTTTAAATTCTCTCTTTGCCATTGCATGAATGAGAAAATAAAGTGAACAGACAGAAGAAGCATTTTCATCCTTTTTGTAGAATAAAAATGAATTCTTATCGGCTCCATCTGAGGTTCCTGAACCTTTTCAATTTCCCAAGCCAACAGCATAAATCACTGTTGTACAAAACAGAACTGAGTTTCCTCCAGGATCTCCTGTTCAGTGCTGCTAATAAAAACTGAAAAAAGGGTTATTATTATGGTTGATGAATGTTATGTAACAGTCAGGGGAATGGGCATTTATAGAAGTCATAATGGGGGTTGTATTGGTACAATGACGTGAATGCGAAGATAATGTAGGATAATAATTGAGACTTGTATCTAGGAAGAAATATTTAAATTGTTGCTCAAGATTATGTTAAAAAGTATTGATACTGTATAAAAATATATTTGGTAACAATTTTGTCACAATTTACAGTATCAACAAACCATTAACTAACACTACTAGCTTGATAAACTACCAATTTATTTGTTGTTTATTAATAGTTCGAAAGGTAGGATTAAGGATGCAGAATAAGATACTTTATAACCACTGATAACAGTTTAAGTCTTAAAGCATTTCTCAATTGCTTTGGCACATTTTTCAAAACAGTCTTAGCATTCTCTAGCTGTGAGTGCAAATCTCAGAATTGTTTGGTGGAACTTCAGAAATTTATTGCATGTCTGCAAAATGTAGTTATTCACCCAAAACATTTAATCCATGCTTCAAAACCTAGTTATCATGTCAGTAATTTAGCCAAGGCCACCAAAACATAAAGTATATTTGTCATCGGGTGAGTCACACTGCTCAAAATGATTAGTTGGTTTTTTTTCACTATGACAGTCAATTATGGAAATTAAAGTTTACAGTTTTTCTCAATTGCTTTGGCTCAATTCTCGAGTTTTTTTTTTTAAACCTTAATTTCCATGGTTGACTGTCATGGTAAAAAAACAACTTATCGATTTGAGGACTGTGACTCACATGATGACAAATGCACTTTATGTTTTGGTGTCCTTGGCCAAATTACTGACGTGATAAAGGTTTTGAAGAATGGATTAAATGTTTTGGGTGACTAAATACATTTGCAGACATGCAATAAAGTTCTGAAGTTCCACCAAACAGTTTTTGCACTCGAAGTTTAGAGAAATTTTGAAAAATGTGTCAAAGCAATTGAGAAAAGCTGTAAAAAAAATCTGATATTTGTTTAGAAGAGTGATAATGTTATGAAGCGGACAGGAGACAGAGGTAAGTGAGATAAAGGTGGATTTATTAGTTTAACAACAGAGGAGCACAAGAGGGTTTGCCAGGAGGATCGGTACGTGGATTATTCTTTTCCTCCGTGGCAGGGATGGTGGAACACAAGAGGATATACAGCACACACCAGATAAGGAGACCAGACGAAGACACTGCAGACAGGACACTTGGGAACAGGACGACTCGGGATGATCAGGAAGACTAGGAGGAAGAGATAAAGACAGGGTAAGTTCAAATGTTTGTATTTCTGAGGATGACTTCGCAGAGGAGTCGCTCAGTGTCCGCTTTCGTCGAGACGAGCCTGGACACTGAGCGATCAGAGGGCTGTGGCTTTATTTGGTGCTCGTGGATGTGATGCAGCTGGGTGCTCGTTAGAAGTCAGGTGATGGTGATCTTTGTGATTGAGGGACGTGAGAGCCTGACCAATCCGTAACAGATAACACATAGACAAAAAATATATGAACATTTATATTTAGACAGCACATTTATTTTGTATGAATGTATTTCATGTACATAACGATTGTGCTTGTCCAATTACTGTATTTTATATTTCTTATTGTATATAACCACAAATACACAAAAAATACTATAAAATATCATCCATGAAAAAATATCCAGTAACACTTTATTTTGATGATCTGTTTGAGTATCAGCAGACTGTCTGCTTACAGTTGATACTGACATTCAACAGACATTTAACTGACTATAAGAAACTTT
>CAIGQQ010034267.1:2748087-2790275 GCA_903798035.1 Danio albolineatus
TACATATATATAAATATATATATATATATATATATATATATATATATATATTTATATATATGTAAACCATACGTCATACCACAAAGTTGACAGTTCGTGTGGTGAACATAACGAAAGATGCTGAATGCACTCAGTAATGGGCTCTTTGTGATCTCTTGACAAACATATATTTCTGAGCAGAGATGTTAACAAATGAGAGGATTTTCGGTGAGAAGGTTTGACATTGACGTTCATATGGCCAAATCACTGTTAGGAAACACAATGAACTCTGTTAAACGAACTCTATGACACTGAGAGCTGAAGTAAGTACCCTTGGCTCAACTGATTTCTTTGAATGTGTAGAAATGGCGGCAGGTACTTAATTGTGTACGAAAGCTTTTAGATTCCCCGTCAACAGCTAATGTGCAAAACAAGCCAATTGAAGCTTCATTTTCTTGATGTAGCGTTACTGATGAGCGCTTGATGTAATATTGAAGCTCTTAACGTTTTCATGATTGGTTTGTTCCATATTTATGTGAAAATGTTTTGGTTTTATTTTTGTAATGAACAGCCTTTGTCCATGATTTATGAACATGCTGTGAAAAATAGTGCCTCTCTAGGCTCATTTATACTGATTACCAAAGTACTTAGCTCCCGTAGCTGATAAAACGTTGTGATTTAACAAAGTTTAGACAGCAGGCTTTAAATAAGATGAAAGATGTTTTAAAGAAAGCCTCTAAAAGCTAAAACAAAATGTTTTTTTCTTCATTCAGACTACGTAATAACTTTAGAAGTACATCACGACTGATTGTTTTTATAGTGCATGCTTCAGTGCTTCTCTCATTCGTTTGATTCCAAGTTGCTTATTTCACTGGAAGGCATTAAACTTTAATTCTCAATTAATGATGCAGCTCTCTCATTGAGCCTCTGGGGGGAAATACAGTTTGAACTAGTATGGAACAATCCCTTAAGGGCTGGTTGAAGCTGTGCTAAACTGGCTGGGGTCATTTTTATCTCCTGATATATTTGCATATTAAAATATTCTGCATGTCCGAGAGGAATACCAGTGCACTTTTTTTTATTGAAATTCACTGTCAACATCAAATTCAAAATATCCAACATAGCACTTGCTGTGGAGCTACAGTACATTATACATTATGAATGAACTCAAGACAGATAAAGAAACATTCAGTATTCTGCACATAAGCTCAATCAGCAGCCTTTGTGGGTATTGTTTGATTTTTATTTATTTATTTTTTTTATCCCTACCAACTTTAACAATTCTGATTGTTCTTGAATCCCAGTTTTCATTCCAAGGTAGCAAAAAAAATAAATATTTATATGTTAGATATATTTATTCTGTACCGGCTGAATACCACGAATAAATCAGAACTAGGCCATATAAAAAGTAAGTACTCGTTTGAAAAAATAATTTGACTAAAAATGAAATATTACTCATTCAGTGGTTACAAACCTTTATGAGTTCTTTTTTTCTTTCAAAAAAGATTTTTTGAAGAATACTGAAAAATGTTAGACAGCCGCTACTGGTGTCCTAGATTCTTACAGTTTCGTACAAGTGGAGGGTGAATAAATAACATCAGAATTAAAATTTTTGGGCAACAAACATTTTTTCATTTATTTTCCTTCGGCTTAGTCACTTTATTCACCAACTGCCAACTTATCCAGCATATGTTTTACACAGCGGATGCCCTTCCAGCTGCAACTCAGTACTGGGAAACATTCATCCTCATACACTACCGCCAATTTAACTATAGGGCATGTCTTTGGACTGTGGGGAAAAAAAGGAGCACCAAAGGAAACCAACAGGCACACAGGGAGAACTCCAAAAAGAAATGCCAAATGACCCAGCAACCTTCTTGCTGTGAGGCCACATTGCTAACCACTGAGCCACCGTGTTGCCCCGGCAACATATATATATATATATATATATATATATATATATATATATATATATATTAGCAATAAGTGCAGAGGTGCCTGTGGACGTTTATTCTAATCTCCAATTCTTAAACATTTGAAACCGGGTTAAAATGGAACTGAATCTTGACATCCAATCCTAACCATAATGTTGATTACCAAATAATTATTTGTGTTTTAAAAGTGTTTTGAGGATTTAAAGAAATCAATTTGAAGTGTGTGTCTTTGTTCTTTTTTGTTTTAGATAGCAAAATGAAAAATTGACAGTGACTTTACACAGTAAAGTTTAGTTAGCATTTTTTTTCTACCCAAAAATCATATTGAAGGGCTAGATCGCACAAAGGTGAAAAGTTGCTGTTAATTTACCCATTTCAGACAATCTAGGATGCAGATAACTTATTTTTATCAGTAGAACACAAAATTGATGGATATAAAAATATATATATATATATGCAAAGGGTTTTTTAAAAATTATATGAGGCTCCAGATGATACAATAAGGTCATTTCAAGCAAAACATCCAGTTTAGTTTATAAAAATTGCCATTATTCAATTACCATTACTCCACACAGCCATAGAAAATGGTTGTTTGCATTTTCATTGGAGTCTGCGGGACTAGTTTGCAGGATCCAGGATAAGCACATGAACCACTTTGACAAATATTATACCACACACATGCCCTCTCTCCATTTTAAGCAGTCAGCGTCAGACTCAACTACTAGATTTGACTGTATGTTTTTTAACTGTATCTCAATCTATTTATTGAATTGTATCCAATGACCACAGTTTCAGTTAATAATCTAATAATATGTTCTGATAAAAAAGAAAGCTAAACTAAAACAACAAATAAGGTCATCTTTATTTTGCACAACGTGATGGTGACTGTTTTCTTTTGTGGGTGAATTATCCCTTTAACACGCATATTGTTTTCAGCAGGTAAGCTGCTATTGAAATAGTGGTAACACTTTATTTTAATTGTCCATTTGAGTATTAGTAGACTGTCTTCTTAATATATGCTGATACTGCTCGTTCAACAGACGTTTAACTGACTATAAGAAACTTTGCAAGTAGATTTCAACTTACACTATCCCTAACCCCAACCTAACAGTCTACTTATAATCTAATGAGAATTAGTTGGCATGTACATGCAATGTAACTTAAATTCAACAAACGGACCATCAAAATAAAGTGTGACCGGAATAGTTAACATTGTACAATTTAAAAATTGGTTTTGAATGTGAAAAGTCCAATGTTATACCCTCAAAGATGCCAGCTGAGCTTAAGTGGTAATGAATATAGAACAGTCCTTTAATGCAGCACAAGAACCATTCACAGTAAACTGTTGGTTTTCTGAGCTTTTCAGTAAAACCCCATTTTTAGGGATCTTGAATTTAATATATAGTTATTGATATAAAAAGCAACAATCAAAGAATGTCTAAACATTCAAAACAGCAGAGAATATCCGAGCTAAGAAACAGAGGTAAGAGCAAGGACATAGTACTTAACATAAGCATATTTTTTAAAGAGCTTGTTAAGCGAAGCTGAGGAGCATAATCAAAGAGTCCTCTTCAAAGCTTCACACACAGTAGGAAATCACAGCTTTGCTCACATAAAGACACAGGGCTCTTCAGATATTAAAGTGTTACGCACAATAAATGGTAACAAATTTTCACAGGAGAATAGTCATCACAGCATAAAATTGAAACATGCTCAGAGGGTAATAGAAAACAAACAAACAAACAGTGCTGTCTATTCGCTGAAATAAATAAAAGAAGACATTATGTTGCACAGGAACCCAAATAACCAATCAGAACGCAGGGATGCATCTGTACGAAAAACCCAATTGAACCTACAAGTTCAATTCACGCAGCGATTTGAATGTTAAATAACTACACTCTCCGCTGTGCACTTTCAGTCAATGCAGAACCATGATGATGTCGATCAAAGCTGCTGAAATCCTCTGGCTCAGTTTGAGTGTTTTTTTTATATAAGGCTTCTGTAAGGCATCATTAGCCGTGCGCTTTATTTTCATGGCTGATTCTGGAATGGCAGTGTTATAGTCATTGTGGCGTCCTGTGGCTGCGCGAGTGGGCGATTGACCATTTCGTTCTCGTTCTGTCTGGCGTTCTCTTCATTCATTTGAGACACTTCAGTGGATCCCGCTTCGAATCCGGGGACGGTGTTGGCGACATTGACCACATGCACCTTATTTCGTCCCTTCTTGCTGAGGATGCAGCTGAAAACCTTCTTGAAGCCCTTGCGAAAGTGTTTGGAAACCAGGGCGTAAACGATGGGGTTGAGGCAGGAGTTGGCGTAGGCCATGCAGTGGGACAGCAGCCTGAAGGCGTAGGTGGTCTGATTGAAGGGAAAGTCTCCGTAGAGGTAGCACAAAATCACTACATGGTACGGCAGCCAGCAGATGCAAAAGAGCACCGTGACTATAATGATCATCTTGGTGACCTTGCGCTTGGCTCGTTTCGACTCCGACATGCCATCGAGCGGGTCGACTGCTGTCCAGAGGTACTTGATGG
Source organism: Danio albolineatus (assembly GCA_903798035.1). Lineage (NCBI taxonomy): Eukaryota > Metazoa > Chordata > Actinopteri > Cypriniformes > Danionidae > Danio > Danio albolineatus. The sequence continues at coordinate 2,752,535 of CAIGQQ010034267.1, forward strand.
TGCGCGTGTAGGACAGGCTCACAATGAGCACAGGAATAACGTAGCCAAAAACAAAGGTGCATGTGTCCAGAACCTTACGGTTATGTTCTTCCCAGCCAGGCACGCACACGTTGCTGTTCTCGAAATCGATGAGGTCGTAGTAACTCAGATAAGGCCCAGCGAAAACCAGCGACAGGCCCCAGATGACTACCATTGCTACTACAGCATTACAGGGCGTTCTCAATTCTCTGGAGCGCAACGGGTAACGAATGGCCAGGTACCTGCAACAGAAGAAATGCACCAATCAGTTGAGATTTTCGTGGCTTTTTAACACTGTAAGTCTTCGTATGTTGCCAGAATTTAAAAACCTTTGAGAATAATCCATAATGATGCATTCGAAGCTTAGAAATCCTATTTCTGTTTTTCAGAACAGTCATTTTGAGTGTACGTTAACATTAGAACTGCAGAGAACAAAACTTTCACCCTGACTTTTCTTAAATGTGTGTACTTTTCATTATATTGTTGTGATATTATTATTAAAATTAAAATATTTCTCCCATGAATGGATATACCGGGCAAATTGACGGACGTGTATTGCATCATCTACTATTTCCTTCAGTGCCTGAATATGAATATGCATACCTCTCTCTGCTAACAAAAACATAACTTTCTGATCAAAAACTGAACTTCCTTTACTTCAGATTAGTCTTTCAAACTTTTAACATTTTCCCTGCGGTGAATAAACTCTCTCATTTTGAGGCTAAAGTAATGGCTGAAGTCATCAGTAAGATTTCAGTTTTGTTACTTCAGAAGTGTTCAGAAATTATAAGTATAATAATTCAGTATAATTTTGGTTGGATTCACAACCCACAAACCAAAATCTATCAAATGTTTAATTTAATAAGACCTCAATGTATCAGATGACCCATGGGAATTATTCTGAAGAAGAAAAAAAAAAGTCAATTTAATTGTTGATGGCCTAAACATTTTGGGGAAAACCATTCCCTTATGTGCATATTGCTTTTGTCTGCACTACTGAAATATAAGACTATTGTAACATTTACAAAGTGTAAACAACACTTTGAACAACAAAAAACAACAAAGACTAATCAACATCATCTCTTCTAATCTTTTAAAATAAGTTTCATTTTTATTAATGCTACATTTTTTTTAATACAGCACAAGAACCATAGTTAACTGTTGCTTGCTGGAGATGATCAACATAACAGTGTTTTTAAAGGAGATCTAGCAATGAATATGTATCTACTGATGTAAAACTCAAATGTCAAGGACTTTCAAGAAGTTGTAAAAGCATCACTGTTAAATGCAGTTAAACTGAACATTATTCAATAAGCTAGCTCATACAATTTGATTGCATAAGCATCATGTTTGTGCTATTGTAACTTTGGCTGTTTCTCAAGTTTAAGAGTGAAAAGAACAACTGCGTTCTCAGGAGACAGGTATTATCAGGCAACCTTGAAAAAATGAGAATGCATGGTCAGGGAATGCTGTGATCTCAAATGTAAGCAGTGGTGCAGAACTACATAATGTACTATAAATAAAACATCTTACCATAACAATGTTATAACCTATTCAAATATTTATTATTTACTCTGTATTTTTCCATCTTTTTTGATTTCATCATGTAAAATATGTTGCGTATGTCAATGTATTTTTAACACTCCAGTAGATAGTCCTGCAAGCGTTCACAATGTTTCTGTTGCTTGACTAATATTATAAAAATAAAACAACAAATATTCACTTTAAACAGCGTCACATATGTGTCAGCTTTCAGTGGGAAGTTAGAGGCTTAGAGGCTTCCACCCACAGTGTCTTCTGGGTTCAATTCTCCCTCCAATTAATGCATGCTCATCATCATCCAGTTGTCATCAGTGTGTGCTTCCATCAACACAGATGCATCAAAAAAGGTCTGATCCCATAGAATGCACTTTTCGGGTCTGAAAATGCAAGGCGTACTGCCTTTTTAGTTGAATTTAGAAAAGAGCAGTGCACTGTGCTTTTTATGTTGCTAGGCAACCATTGATGCAGCTGTCTTGGTGCTTTTCAACCGCATAAATTCAGATCGCTACTGCAATAAAGGTAAGGCACAGTAGGTGACATAAACGCGAGGTACATGCAAAACGTTTACTGCCAATAGTAAACAATTTCACTTCAAAATGGTGCCCATCACTGCGAAAAATAAAAAAAGCGTTCTGAACAGAAACATATCTGAAACCCAATAAATATAACATTTAACTATTATATATAACATCTAGGCGCCAAGGTGGCCTAGTGGGTAGCACGTTCGCCTCACAGCAAGAAGGTCGCTGGTTCGATCCCCGGCTGGGTCAGTTGGCATTTCTGTGTGGAGTTTGCATGTTCTCCCCGTGGTTGCGTGGGTTTCCTCTGGGTGCTCCGGTTTCCCCCACAGTCCAAATACATGCGGTACAGGTGAATTGGGTAAGCTAAATTGTCCGTGGTGTATGTGTGTGAATGAGAATGAATGGATGTGTTTCCCAGTGATGGGTTGCAGCTGGAAGGGCATCCGCTGCGTAAAACAAATGCTGGATAAGTTGGCGGTTCATTCCGCTGTGGCGACCCCGGATTAATAAAGGGACTAAGCCGAAAAGAAAATGAATGAATGAATATAACATCTACTATTTAAATCTTGTACTGTTCTCTGAAGTCTCCTTATAATTTTTTAATGTTGCTAAGATTTTAAGAACTCTTTTAATAGATGTGGCAGATTGAAAAACAGTTTTGCATGCTGTTGCAAATTCTTACTGACGTGAATACAAAAATGAACACTGCGTTTGTTTTTGTCATACAATCTGACGTAAAGCATGCTGGAAACTAGAAATATGTAGCAGGAAAGTTCAACTTAATCATTTAATGAGCTTTTGAGTACATTTAACATATTTTATGTTACTTGTTTTTTTGGTTTTGCGATTTAGTCAACTACAAAGTGGATTTTTTTCAATTCATGCATAAATAAAGTGCAGAAAATATTCATCAGAAGCTGAGTATGGCTTACAGAAACTGAATTTGACCCAAAACACAATATAATCAATATAGCCAATGTGTTTTGTGCACAAGATGAATGTCGTCTTGCTGTTTTCTACCCAGAGGTAAGGTAATTGCCAGTGGGGATTCTCAGTCTCTGCTGGGCCCTGACCATTTTTCACAGAGCAGATTAACATGTTTTTTTCCAAAGGTAAACACTTTCGGGGTGGATGGAGGGCAGTAGGTCTGTTGTTCAGGCTGAGAGTAGCATTACACCGGGGCATACAGGTGGCCTTGCTACATTTTCATCATTATTTCAGCAAAAATGGCTAGCTGGTTCACCCATTCAGAAGTCTCCAGGTCAGCTCGCTGAGTCCCACTCATTGGTGGCACTTTAGTTCGACCTTAATGTTAAAATGGACCCAACATAATTTTAGCTAACACACCAGTAGGAGAGTGGGTGCTACTAAAGCTTCATTTTTCACTTGTTTTATTGTAAAGGCTTGTATAACGTGCTGCTGGTTTTTGGAGTTGTTTTATTAATGACGTGGGCGGTTGGCGATAACTCCACTGACATTTATCCAGTTAAACTCCAACCTTTGCGCATGTAATTTGCAAGACTTCCGTCTGTTCAGACGATCCATTTATTTAAATAACAACCCTGGACTCACCAATTACAATAATGTTAAATTCTCCTTGCTGTCGTCTTGAACCATATGGGGGAACATTGAAAATGTTGCGTCAAGGTAAGCCATGAGGCTATTATGACTAGAGTGAACTTTACTTGACAGGATTGATATAATGTATAATCAACATTCCAGAGTTCTCTGTAAAGGTCTTTCACTTTTATGCCCAGGAGTTTATGATGGTTATTATAATGAATACAGATTCATTGATTTAAGCTTAGCTGCTTATTTATCATGGGTCGCCACAGCAGAATAAACCGCCAGCTATTCTGTCATATGTTTTACGCTGAGAATCCCCTTCCGGACACAACCCAGTACAGGGAAACAACCATACAAACACTCTCATTCACACACACAGTCATACACTACAGCCAGTTTAGTTTACCCAATTCACTTAAAGTGCATGTCTTTAGACTGTTTGGACTTGAACCAGTGACCTTCTTGCTGTGAGGTGACAGTGGTAACCACTGAGCCACTGTGCCGCCCCCTAATACATATCAGTTTATGAAAATGACAATATGTTGTTTTCATTTACTTGTTACAAATAGTTTTTTTTTACTGTCCTAAACTTTTATGTAAAAATAAATAAATATTATTTATTTATAAATAATATTATATTTATTTATATTTATAAATAATAATATTATTTATTTATTTATAATGTAATATTTATTTATTTATTTATTTATTTGTTTGTTTGTTTATTAATTTGGCTGTAGCAAATTGTTTTGGCAAAAATATAGATTTTACTTTTCTATCAAAAATCATTAGAATATTAAAATATTAACAATTTTTTTGTAAATGTATTAATGTAAATATACCAAAGCTCTTTTTTTATTAGTGATGTATTGCTAAGGACTTAATTTAACTTCAACGTTTTTTTTTTAGTTTTTTTTTTACATTTTTTTATTATTAAATCTCTCAGATTCCAGATTTTCAAATAGTGCTTAAATCTTGACCTCAAAATATTTACACTTATGACTGGTTTTGTGGTCCTGGGTCATATATAAATAATTATTTTGAAATCTGATTCACTACACATTTAAAGTGAAAATAATATTTATACACCCCTCTTAAATAAATAAGTATGAGTAAATTTGATTTGAAATTAGTTTTTACAAATCAGAGAAGTTTGCCATTTTGCTCCAAAAAGAAGTCATTTCTAGCACAATAATCATAACAGAATGTGATGTTAGATGTGGTGGAAGTGACATTATGATGGAAATAATGATGCATAAAATGATGGACTATTAAATTATGACAGATAAATTGCCAATTTTCTACAATAAATAATTACAAATTTTATATTTCCATGATAATTTCTAGAATATTTGATCAAATGTAATGGAAATGACACTGGTGTACTTTCAGGGGGAACAAAATCTAATTGAAACAATGATGATTTTTAATCTGATGTAATGTACAGTGTGCATGTACTGTTGTACATAATATTCGGCAAAATTAAATCACTACTTCATTTTGTAAATAAACATGGCTATAGTAAACACTCACCTGTCCACAGACACTGCAGCCAGTGTGAAACTGCTAGCGTACATGGTGAGGTTGATGAAGAAGTGAACCACCTTGCACATGAAGGACCCGAAAACCCAACCCTCCAGGGAGTAGATAGTTGCTTGGAAAGGCACGCAGAAGATGATGAAGAAGAAATCGGCTACGCTGAGGTTGAGGATGAACAGATTGGTGGTGTTGTACCCAACCTGCCCGCTTCTAAGGAGCACAGCCAGTACCAGACTGTTCCCGATGGTCCCCAAGAGGAAGATGAGCGAGAAGACTACAGACACGATGACACTGGCTGGGTTGAGCTGGTAGCTCTCTGAGGCGTTCCAGTGTCCCATGGCTTTATTTAGGTCCTCGTGATCAGACATTTTAAGATTTGTTCCACAGCCCTATGTATATATGTAAAAAAAAAAAAAGACCAATCAGGATTTGCTCTTTCAAAAAACGTGAGGATTTGATTTAAAAGTCTACGATTGCAAATCTGCCACATCTTTCTGGAATCTGAATCGCAGCATGTTGAGATTTAAAAGCTCTTATGAAAGCTAGACCCGCGCTGAGAGCAAATATCAGGAGGATCACACTCGAGAAGCCATTTTGATGAACATGAAAAAAGAGGCATTGTGATTATAAAAGATCAGGAAAGCTGAAAGTACAAAGCGGATCGAGGAATGAGTCAAGGCTAAAATCAATTCCAGAAAGCTATCATAACTTCTCTAGAGGCAACGAACCTGTGTCATCAAGATACACTGAAAAATAAATGATCAAATCATCCCCAAACAACTTTGCTCTGATATCTGATGATTACAAACTGAATTGATCCATTTTCATCTCGATAAGCTCTCAACCCGATGCTCTTCATTCACTGAAGAAAATGATTCATTAGATTTACTATTATTTTTATGGTTGCAAACAATTTATATGGACTGAATTAAAATTTAGTAACGTTCAACTTTGTTTAAATTCAGACCATTTAAATTGCGTGAATCCATTTTATTTTTTTTAGTAAATCCAGTGAATCATTTTCTTTAGTTAATGAGGAGTATCTGGTTGAGAGCTCATCGAGATAAAATCGGATCAATTCAGTTTGTAATAATCGGATATCAGTGCGAAGTTGTTTGTGGATGGTCAAAGCCGCAGTGAAAAGGAACGTAATTGCCTACCAGCGGTTAATCCCACAGTATGTCCCGAAAGGTGTTGCTCAGAAAGAGTCAGCATTGATTTCTCCACTTCAGATATTGATCAGGCTATGGGAACAGGGAAAAGAAACAATATAACTTCAGCTTTTACATCAACAAGCCCGTATATGTGGTTATCTGGGGAATAGAAACATCTTCACTGTAAAAAAAACTGCTTTATAGCACTGTAATATGCTTTTGATTGACTGATTCGATTGATTTTATTTGAACTAGTTGATCTCCGGGTGTACAGTATGTGATCTACAAGCCAAATCAGACTAGATTGCAAACAGCATTTATTCATTAAGCAAAATAAAAATGTTTCAGTAATGAGACAAACCAATGTAAGACGGGGGAATTTTAACAAATATTACTAAATTAAAATATTAATCATAATCAGCCAATCTGGGTGAAGCACTTAATTAATTTAAATAATTTTAATTATTAATACAAATAATTTATAACAAAATGGTTCTATTTACAAGTATGTGTGAGCACTTTAGTCAAAGTATTATTTTATGCTTAAATATAATTCTAAAGCATAAACATCATATCGTGTCAAATATAAAAATAACATATACATAAAATAAAAATAGCGCCCACTTTATATTACATGGCTTTAACTACTTTAACTACAATGTCCTTACTATATTCATAATGTGACTGAGGTGGGATACGGGTAGGGTTAGGGACAGGTTTGTTGGTATGGGTAGGTTTAAGGTTGGGTTAAGGTGTGAGGGATGAGTCATTATAAATGTCATTTTAAAAGTAGTTAGAGAAATTAATTACAGATGCAAATTAATAATTACATGCAGATATTTAATCAGTCATAAGTATGATGTACAATGTGTATTTACACAAGTGCATTGTAACAAATTACAAATTTCAGTGTAAATATTAGTTTAGGCCACTGAATATTAAGTTGGATCAATAAATATACTAGAAAGTTATGTTATTCATATGATATGTTTGCATAGAAATAAGGCATAGAAATAATTATGCGCTTTAAAAAGTGTTGACAGAGAAAGAAGTTGCAAACTCAGAGTTATCAAGAAGGCTGTACTTGTCCTATGTATTCTTATTTATTTCTGTTTCTGCTAGACTGAGGATTCTGTTCGTATTTTCTAACCCAGACTTATTCTGATTACGTACCCCTATGTATATGCACTTTTAAAGAGCACCAATTACGTCCCAGGAGGTACTTTTTTTTTTTTTTGCAGTTTTTGCTTTCGCAAATCCATCAGAGGCCGCTGTGTACTCTTTTTGAGATCTCAAATTTCTTTCGCGAGTGCCATTCGCACCTGCTGTTCTCACATAAATCCACCAGAGGCTGCTCTCGTCTGACTGACTTACCAACTGACCGATCCCTCCACCCACCCCCTTCCCTTAACCCAACCGACAGTGTTTTCAAAAGCAATGCAGAAAAAGAAAACCCCTCGTGGCAGGCAGATTTTTACCATGTTTTCAGATTTTACCACATTCTCACCCTGTTATTTACTTGTTTGTTTTATTTTATGACCGTTTTCGTGGTCAACTCTGCTCGGTGTCTCAAATCCTCAGACGTATGTGACGAGCCACTGGACAAACTGGTAACAACAGAAAAGCCGTCCACACAGAGATAAGCAGTCAGCTGGTAGGCGCAAAAAGGAACGGCATCACACCGCCCCGTAGCATTCATTTTAAAGATGAAATTCAGCTATACGTACTGCTACATACATTGCAATCTCCAAAAATGTATATCAGGCTACGTTTTATGGAATGAGCTTATGTTAGAATTTTCCAAGCCTGCTTCCTTCCCCAGCACCACCTGTCTAAATCAAGATCACAACCCCACCTCTAAACCCAACCATCATTTAGGAATGATCAATTTGTACAGAAAGGTACAAATATGACTGTTCAAATTCATACAATTTAGCCATTTAATCAAAAAGTTTAGAATTGTCATTGTTTGTTTGTTCTGCCTTACGCTGCATTTTAAGCAGTAGCCAGCTCACATTCATGCAGCGGCAGCACTGGAAATCTAGTCCCCCAAGAGAAAGAATACATGCATTTTATTTTTTATCAATGAAGGCTGTTTAAATTGATTCTGAGAGCCTGAACCTGAAATAGCTAAGAGCAGTTGTTAAGTGAGGACAAGGAGCTTTCAGGCAATAGGACTAGAGAAGGTAGAGCTGTGCCCCTAATAGGCAGACAAAGTGCATTCTAAAAGTGCGGCATAACCAGCTGACAATAAAAAAAACGAAATGTGCAGAATATATGTGACTAATCCACCCCATGCAGAAATGTGGACACTGTCCTATTATGCTGTAATTGGCAGGCAGACATTCATCATGCCATAATTAAAGCGCTGATCTTCAGTCCCTCTTCAAAAGCAGTTTCATTACATTTGCTGATTGTTTTGTTTGTGTAAGCTGTAAGATCAGATGATATCGCCGTGATATTCCGTCTTTAGCAGGAACAGACCGTGACTCATTATTTAGCAAGACCTTTATGGTAGTAAATTGGGGTAAATGAACAGGAAGCTATTCCCGCTGAGAGGTAAAGCTCTCCTGCACACATTTGTCATAGTTATTTTCTTGCTTTTGTAATGCCTTTATAGATAATCAACAATTAAAGAGGAAGTCAGAATGAGGAGGAGAGGAGGAAAAGGGAAATAAAGTCAGAGAAAGAGATTTTAAAAAAATAAAAATAAATAAAAAACTACAAGTGCTCTCAAAAGCTATTTTTGTGTCTATATGACAGCTTTCTCCATTGAATCTCACTAATCATCAAGAAAATGGTCAAATTCGATTTGTAGCAGTGAGAGATCTTAGCAGAGCAATTTAAAGGTAATTAATTTTTTTTAAATATATTTTCCAAACGATGTTTAAGAGTATTTTCACAGTATATCTGATAATATTTTTTCTTCTGGAGAAAGATTTTTTTTTTAATATGGCTAGAATAAAAGCAGTTTTTAAGTTTTTAAAGACCCTTTTAAGGTCAAAATGATTAGCCTCTTTAAGCTATATTTTTTCCGATAGTCTACAGAACATACCATCATTATACAATAACTTGCCTAATTACCCTGATCCGCATAGTTAACCTAGTTAAGCTTTTAAATATCACCTTAAGCTGTATAAAAGTGTCTTGAAAAATATCTAGTCAAATATTATTTACTGTCGTCATGGCAAATATAAAATGAATCAGTTAGAAATGAGTTATTAAAACTATTATGTTTAGAAATGTGAAAATCTTCTCTCTGTTAAACAGAAATTGGAATGTGTTAGATTCCTTAAAACTAAAATGTTGTGGTTTGTTTGATGTGTATTGATTCAAGGTGAAGTGATCTCGAAAGCATCTTAAGAGCCTCTCTGTTTTTCTCACAATATTGAAGTGTTTTCAGAAATTACTTGAAAATTGCCAGTGCATTTAAAAAATGGCTTTTATCTAAAGAGGAACACTTCACCTGGGAATTATGCTTCAGCCTTATTGATCCGACAGTGCTGACTCTTGTAGAAATAATTTCACAGATTAGTTTACTTATAGATTCACACCACAGCAAGTGTGTTGTTTAGCTTTTGGCATCTCTGCTAGAAAACAATCCCCTTTGTCAACACACCTGACTGTCTTTCATGCAAAGCCAGCTGACTAGCTGCCAGTGAATGTAAAATGAAGTGTCCTTCTAGAAGGGCTGTAAAACTGATCCCTTTGGTTACAGTCACGGAGTGCATCCGTTTGTCACTTGTTAAATGGCGCACCAAACTGCCTCAACGCAACATGTCATGTGCCTTCAACCAACCTTTCAAACTCATTTGCCATTTAAAATTTAATTGAGTCGAACTTTCATGAACTCACGAGCCAAATCTCAGTACGTGAACTGCATGCCTGTGGGGTATGATTTTAAAGCAGACCCGTTTTAACAAAGAAAACAGCATTTTTAATGCTGTGAATGAAGCGTGCCATAACTGGGATGTAAAATACACTAAATACAGCACATAGATGCATTGCAGAAGAAACAATGTAACTCAGATGCATTAAATTTTAAAATAATATGCATCCTGCAGTGACAAGATTTACTCAGATGTATCACATCAAAACACAACCCACGCCATCTAAGGTTATCTACAGAGATAATACATATATTAAACATCAGTTGTCTTGAGAAATGTCACTGTGTACTAACTACATATACATCAAAACATCTGAATGTCTGATGAGAGTGAGAATTTCAGTCAGCTGCTATTACTTACTGGTTCATGAGATGATCCATGACTGTATTATAGTCATTATGAGATCAAGGAGCTTCTGGTCTCCAGAAAAGCTGGAATGGAACAGCACCTGAACAGCCTTCATCTCCTCTGTTTCGGCTTCTCCGTTTCTCTTGCATTCCTCCCTCACTCCCCCTCACATATAGAGGCTCCTCCTCCACATCGTGGTAAAAGCTCACAGTTCACTGCAACAGAGAGAGAGAAAGAGAGAGAGGGATGGAGAGAGAGAGAGAGAGAGAGTATGCAGTGTTTCTTTCTCTGAACACAGTCTCAAAAAGATCTTTTCATCTGTGTTACTTGTGCTGTTGCATCAATGCACGCACACACACACACATACAAATCTAGATTATGAACCTGGTGAATTATTCAAAACAAGGCCTTGTGGTATTTACTTCTTGCATCACTTTTTGCGCAGGGTCATTTTTTTCAGTCACATAATTTAGAAATCCATTAGAATATATTTCCCAAGAGATGGGAATTTAAATGCAATCCATTTGCAGTCTTATTCAGTTGGATGCACATTTTGACCAAATCAATAACACCTTTTATCATTGCTCATGCTAATACTGTATAACACAAGGATGGCGTGTCTGTAAAGCTCTCAACACGTTCATGGTGCTTGCACACTTTTGTTTTCGTAAAAATACCATCTGGTGCATTTTACACTGAAAAATATTCCTCAGGTCTAAAGAAACAACAACATTTATTTGTTAGAAGGCGATTTAATTCAAAGCAAATTTTAAAAGAAGAACACAGCGACAACATTTGTCAAAGACACAAGATTAAATGTAATGCGCAATGCCAGGCAACTATATTAGATGGAGCTGGAAGAGATAAGAATGTGGTTAGGTTAAGTTTGAGGGTGGTTAAATGTTTTAGGAGAAGGTGTGTCTTCGGCTGATTTTAAAATATATATGATGCTTTATTATTTTCTGTGTGGGTTTCAATCCAATTCTGCCAGAGTGAAGGTGTTGGAAATAACATTTTGCATTGTTACGAAGGAGTGTGTAGTTCATTTCATTTCTTAAAAGGGCCACAAAACTGCCCCCTCCTGTCTGAGCATGGTATTTTCACACCTCTAGTTCGAAAAAAGTCAGGAAAGTAGGTAAGCCCTGCTTTGTTTAGCTGTGAGTGTCGAGTGGCGGAATAGGGAAGGGTTTGCATGAAAAGGGGAGTTTCATTACGTGCACTACAGGTGATTTTTACACAGAAAACATAAAAACACAGACACAAGGAAGATAGACAGTGATTCGGAGAGCAGCATTTACAGCGGTTCTGAGAGCTGTGTGGAAGTGGAGGATTTTTAGTCCATTGTAGTAATATTACTGTAACTAAATCATTTTGACTGAGTTATGTCTTTAAAAACTGAAAGAGTACTGCTGATGATACTAACAGAATAAACTGTCTGATTAAACATATACAAAGAACATGGATCACACACTTACCAAATCTGTAGAGACAGGACAATCAACATGAACCGGAACTGCGTCTTTTTTTTTAAAAGGAGACGAGTGGCAAATCCGGATTTTAGTATTTTAGTATATTTTCATAGGTAAACCTAACTAGTAATGCATTGGACTTCTTTTTGGCCTTCAGAACAGCTTAGATTATTCATGGCATAGAAAACAAGAACATGTTTGAAGAGGTTTTGGTATATATTTGTAGCGGAGTTGTTGACCTTTATCAATAATGAAACTTTGACCTTTCTCCACATTCAAAAGAGGATCTTTCGGACATTTGAGTTTAGTGAACTCACTGTAATTAAAAAAAATAAATAAATAGTTTGAGATGATTTGAGCTTTGCGATATGAAATATTTTCTTGCTGGAAGTATCACATCACAAGATACACTGCATTCAAAAAGTTTTGGGGGGTGGTCTTTTTTATGTTCAATCTACTTAAATTTTCATTCATTCATTTTCTTTTTGGCTAGTCCCTTTATTAATCAGGGGTCGCCACAGCGGAATGAACCGCCAACTTATCCAGCATATGTTGTACGCAGTGGATGCCCTTCCAGCTGCAACCCAACACTGGGAAACACCAATATACTCTTGCATTCACACTCATACACTATGGCCAACTTAGCTTATTCAGTTCACCTATAGCACATGTCTTTAGACTGTGGGGAAAAACTGGAGCACCCCCACTTAAATTTGTAAAAAGATAATAATAATAAGTTGTGCGGAACATGTTATACAATGCTAAATTGGTACTAACTGGTACTATTGGTAGTACTTATGTGCCAAGACATGTCCTCCACACCGTTAAATGAGTAATGAAAGGGCAAATGTTAAATAAAAATCCCAATAAGATTTTTACACTCAATTGTGGTTTTAGACTCAAGGATTAATTTGAATAATAGAAGATAATAAACGCATTGGATGAATGGACTAATAGACTAGTTACACTCGTGTGACTAATCAGCTGTCTTTATCATGCTTGCCTTCTTTACTGTTGGTTACTAGGTTACAGATACTACAGTCAGCCACTCTTACAACTATGGAAACACACCTGATTTGCATATGGGATTTTTTTTCTCTTTTTTTGTGAACTTCAAAAAGATTTGCTTCACGCTGGGTTGGAAACCTGGCTACTGTTGTCTTTATATTAATCTGGACTTTCTTCTCTATAGTTGCTGGCATCAACGAGGCCTTTTCACAAAGAGAACTGCTCCTTATTGGATATTTTCTTTTTTTTCTGGCCATTTTTTGCAAACCCAAGTGATGAACGAATAACACATTATTTTAAATCACAATTCATGCTATCAACTTATTCTATATAACCTTCCTATTATTAAAATAGTAGTTATAAAGTATGTAAATAAGTAGTTATAAAATATAATCTTAATTTACATTCACAATCCAACCCAAAACCTAAACCTAACTACTACCTTCATTCATTCATTTTCTTTTCGGCTTAGTCCCTTTATTAATCCGGGGTCGCCACAGCAGAATGAACTGCCAACTTATCCAGCATGCGATTTACGTAGCGGATGCCCTTCCATTTGCAACCCGTCACTGGGAAACATCCATTCACACTCATTCACACACATACACTACGGACAATTTAGCTTACCCAGTTCACCTATACCACATGTCTTTGGACTTGTGGGGGAAACCGGAGCACCTGGAGGAAACCCACACAAACACGGGGAGAACATGCAAACTCCACACAGAAATTCCGACTGAACAAGCTGAGGCTCGAACCAGTGACCATGCTGTGAGGCGATCGTGCTACTCACTGCACCACCATGACGTCCCTAACTACTACCTTACTAGCTATTAATAAGCAGCTAATTAGTAGTTCATTGAGGTAATAGTTTTACTTAATGGTTTGCAAATAACGTGGATTGTGACTTGAAATAAAGTGAAACCAATAGTTGTATGTGAAGTTCATCATTGTATGTTTCCAAAGTACCCAGACTAGCCTGTCTGACATCCACAACCACCAAGTTCAAAGTGACTTAAATCATATTTCTCTTCCATTCTGACTGAACTTAAGCAGTCAGCAGTCTGACCACATCTACACGCCTCAATGCACCGAGGTGCTGCCAACTATATGTGTTAATGTGCAGTTAATAAAGCGAACATTGAGTGTACAAATACACCCTGTGGATATAATTGCTCAAACCATACAACATGTGCTGTTGCCTCTTAATGCTGTCTGAAATGTTCCTCTAAAATGAACATTTTCCTCAGGCTCGTGTGTAGGTTCGGTAATTTTACCTTTATTGCAATGAATAGATTCTTTTCATTGCATTTTGCTCTTCATATATAAGACCATTTCAGCTTTGCACATACAAGAGTAGCTCATGTGCACTTTACTGTAGATGATATTGCTTCCACATTCCCCATTTCTGTTCTCAGATGAGGATTTTTTTTTGGTCTACTTGGTGATGGAAAATGTTGGAAACTCATTTCAGCCGCACTGTAACCAAATCCACAAAGACTGTCACTTTCCCTACTGATGTTCAAAAACCTTAAATCAGATGCAATCATGCAGCCATGATGGTTGATGCTATTTTTTTGTTCCGTTGTGCTCAATCTACAAGCAAATGAGGCTGCAGTACTGAACAGTTGATATACTTTGTATTTATTTGTTTTGTCTGTGTATACAGACACATTTGCCTGTAGGCACTACAACTTTTTTTATCAAAATGTTACAAAAAAATCCAAGTTTTTATTCAACATGGGTTCATTCTGAAAACGTGGTCATTTCTGGAGATCATGAATTATGTAGCCAGAAGTATGTATGGCTGCATTTCATCTTTAAAATGATGTCGCTCCTTTTCACGCTTACCAGCTAACCACTTACCTCCATATGGACAGTTTTCCTGCGATTACCAGTTTGCTCAGTAGCTTGCCATGTACGTCAGCGGACTTGAGACACAAAGGGGTGTTGACCACAACGACGGGGTTTGAGTCTGGCAAAAAACGGTTCCAGAAAGCAGGTAAGACAAAAACAAAAATAAACTAGGAAATAACAGAGTGAGAATGTGGTAAAATCTGAAAACGTGGTAAAAATCAGGCAAGGGCTTTTCTTTTTCTGGATTGCTTTTTAAAACTGTCGGTTGGGTGTAGGGAAGTGGGTGGGTGCTGGTCAATCACGATTTTGAAAACACTATTGGTTGGGTTTAGAGGAAGAGGAGGGTCGGTCAGTCGATCGGTCAATCAGTCAGTCAGTCAGTCAGTCAGTCAGTCATTTGACAGCAGCGTCTAGTGGATTTAGGCAAACGCATTTAGCAAACTTTCTCCTCATCAAAACAGTTTACGTTATTAATTATTTAAAAGCATGGTTTTAACATTGATAGTAATGTCGTAAAATAGTAAAAAAAAATTGACTTTTTGGAATTTCATCAAATAATCCTTGTAATAAGTTATACACACAACAGTAAAAATGTTTTCATCTTTGGCAATTCATAATATGAAATGTTTTTTTTCTGAAGATTTAGATTGATTTGACATTTTTACCATTGCTTGACTATGGTGATGTTGTATATAAGAGTGCCTCAACCAAATGTCTTCAGCTTATAAACTCTGTTTATCATAGCACTTTGAGATTTGTTACAGGCTGTCATAGACTAAGGGCGTACTCACACGTCTTTAATAATTTACGTCAGTTTGCGTTCATTAAACAGTAAGAATAATTAATAAATCCATATGAAACAGTCCCCAAAAGTCACGTCTCCTCTTCAGTTCCGGGCTGAAGCGCATTTTGCACTCACACTACAAGCGCACCGCGCCAAAGCCCAAGTGAACCGCGCTCAGGCACACCTCTTCCAACCGGGCCAGGGCCGACCAACTGTACTGTGCCTGAGCCCAGTTCAGAGCACTCACAATTCTAAAATTATCCGGGAAACGGGCCTGAGCACGGTTCGGATAGCATATTGTGAGTACGCCCTAACTCACCACTTGAGTGAGCTGGTCTACTAACTCATTCAGTGAGTTAGTAGACTAACTTGTAAACCATATGCCAAAGCTGAGTGGCCTTTTCTAATTGTAAGAAGGAACACCCACTGGATGACTCTGGTTTACAGGGCTCTTCTTGGTCTGGCACCTTTATACTTATGTTCCCTTCTTCATAGGTCAAAAAGCCACTATGCCTGATGTTCAAGTAAAATTTTATCATTTGTCTGTTCCCCGGGTTTGAACTGAAACAGGGAAGCAAGCTTTTAGCCATGCCACCCCGTCATCCTGGAATACTCTTCAGTCTGAGCTCATCCCGATTAAATCATTTCGCTCTATCCTTTATAACAGTCCAGTTTTCAATGTATGTCTTTTTAATATATTGTAAAGTGCTATGACAGAATAAACAGTTTTTTCATAAACTGAGTTTTCAAATTTTTATATATTTAAAAAAATATTCATAAGTTGTGAGCTTACAACTGTTTGACAGCAAAATCGTGTATATAAAAAAGAAAATCAAACACAGAGAGTTTAAAAACCCCTTTGTATGAGGAACTACCTTCTTCCACCACTCTTTCACATCTGCAGCCATCGGTCAGAACAGCAGAAACCGTTGCTACTTCACCAACATCACTTTAGAGTTAGTGTTTGAACGATTCTCTAGCGTAATATCTAAAGTGATGACAAAACAAAGTATTTTGCTGACATTTTAAGATTCAAAGGCTTAACGGCATGAAATGGCATCAGTCTACAGAGATTTCCCACTATTTCTCTGTTGCACTTGAAATTTCACAATAATTAACCCCGAAAAAGTCTAAGCAGCGCAAACTCTACTAGACTACTTTTGTGTTTGTGGAAAACACTAAACACATGCGGGCATTTCTTCTGTCGTTCTTTTTGCTGAACTAGTCTGCATTAACGAAACAGGACACTCATTAGTAACAAACAGCCAACCAAAAAGTAACACATTCCTGGTATTTACGGACCATCTCACACTCAGTACACTACAGTTACTAAGGTATAAATACAGCACTACAAAATACAAAGAGAGAGATCGACTTAGAATGTCACTTACCTGTTTTATAATGGTTTGATCAAGTTTTTTAAGAGTGCTGTTATTATGAGAATATCGCACGGCTATCAGCCAATCAGATCCGAGAACTAGATAGAACCGATGTATAAATAAATAAATATTTATTTTTTTTTTTTATTTCAAACAAAAAAAAATCATACATGCTACTCTTTAAACAAATTTTAAACGAATTTCTGAAGAACTTTTAAGACTTAAGACTTTTGTAATTATGCTTAAAAGCAGCATTGCATCAAAGAAACGTATCACGTTTTAAACAATATGTAGGAAAATATGAAACACTGCTTTGCTTTGTCAAATAAATGCAGTATTGGAAAGCATAAAAATAGTTTTGAAAGTCTCACCATCCACATTATTATGAATGGTAGTGAAAATACATTGAAATATATGCAGAACATGCTGTTCTTTTGTCATAGAGTAGCATCTTTGATCTATGATTAAATACCTGTCACCTATAATACTGTATTTATCCTCGCCTACAGGTATTTTTAAAACAAACCAACTGGATTGAATTTTTCACATGTCAGTATTCCCCCGTGCATCTTCTTCTGCTCATTGTACTCACATTAAACATCCACTTAAAATCTCAGAGAAAACCCTGAAGCAAATCCCAGCGTGTGAAACAGGACATGTGGTTCTTCACCCGCAGCTATTCTGTCAAGCTTGTTAAAAGCGCAAACCAACAGGTAGAGAGTTCACGTTAGCAACAGAGAGGCTTAAATAAGTCAACACTAATAAGAATTCAATGTGCTTGCTGTCTGCTTTTTTAATATATAGATGTGCACTTTATTTCTTCAGGGGAAAGGTGTCTTTGTTGGGGAATCGCAGTGATGAAAAGTCTGTAAACGCGGCTGGAGTTGTTCGCTAGGGAATACTGGCACTTTGATGAAGACTGTGGGAATGGATCCCTCTGGCGATCTGTAATGGCAGATGAGGCTTGAATACAAAGAGCATCATTACAGTTTGGACCTCTTACTGATTGCGCTCTGTAAGGTCCAGCAGAATGCCTGACAGTTTCATGCCGTCTGTCTTTTTTCTTATTTCCATCTTTGTGTTATTGATTTTAGAAAGCTTATTCTTTGAGTTAAGGGCAGGAAGCATCACATTTTTATGTTGGCTCAAACCTGTGCTTCATGTGTGTGTGTGTGTGTGTGTGTGTGTGTGTGTGTGTGTGTGTGTGTTTGTAATTTATAATGGGGAATTTGTATTACAAGTAAAGCAGGGAGCAAGCTGGAGGAAAGTGAATGAGTGTGATACAGTACAAGCTTTACAATCAACCACTGAGATAAAGCTGTATGTAGTCCATTTGCGGAAACAGAAATACCACGGTCTGTTTGTGGCGCTATTTGTGAGCTGCTAAAGCTGCATCAGGGTTGGAAGCTAAAATTGTTGGCGATCACACTTTACAATTAGGGTAGAAAAAGTGTAGTTTGTTTGGCATGAGCTACTGGTGAACAGTGTTGTGCAAGTTACCTCAAAGCTGTAATACATTACAGATTACTTGTTACTGTTGTTTAAATGTAATCCCTTACCTTACAATATTACTGTCTCAAAATTGTAATATGTTACATGACTACATATTACTTTTTTAGTTACTTTCACAAAATAGCTACAGAATTAGAACTTAACATTGTAAAATGACCAAATGTACTGCAGAGCATTTTACATCCAGTACAAAGCGATATGATGTAGCAGAATGACTGACGTATCTAGGCTACTAACAATATAGTTATAGTTGGATGTGAAGGCTCAAGACAATGCAAGAAAGGATGACAGCCAGAATCACAAATGATCTAAGTCTGTTAAAAGTATGGTAGAGGTAAAGTGATTATCTGGCAATATCTCTGAATAGCTTGACTATATTCATATTAGACACAACAGGACTATATGTAAACTCCAATGTCATGACAAGATGCAGATTTTATTTCTTATTGTTGCCATTATTTTGTTCACTTTAAATTTAAGTGGCTCACAACACAAAACTGTCATGCACAGAGTGAGCATGATGAACATACATTAGCTTTCTCAATATAATGCCTGTGCACCGATTTCCTCTGTTTGTGGACTAAACTGCTTGTGAGCTCTCAAATATACACTGCTCGTGCGCAAATTTCCTCACGCTCTGTCAAACATGCACTGCTCACGCACACATTGTCTTGCGTGCTCTCAGTACACTGCTCACTCAGATTATATGCAGACTCACAATGTGTGTCTTGTGTTCCTTCTTGCTTTCGTGCTTTTTGATGATTTATATTGGTCCACTATTTATTAACAATAACCAAAATACTAAAATACTCCTATTGTGCAATAAACGTGCAATACTTTCTCCTTATGCATTGGTACACAGCACCTTATAACAATATACATTGCAATACTTCTTACGCATCTGTACACAGCACCTTATAACCTGTATATTTATAACAAATCTGTACATACATTTCAACATTCAGATCTTGTAGGTCTGACTGCATCTCTGTTTAATGTCTATCATCTTCTTTTTTATATTTATTCTGTGTTGTCACTTGTCTCTTTATGTACACTAGATGCTTCTGTAGCCAAAGCAATTCCTTGTGTGTGAAGCACACTCGGCAATAAAACTGATTCTGAAAATAGACTTACATATAAATGTTTTATCTAATAAACCAAAACATTTTTTGGCTGTGTGTTATATGATGAGATATTTCCAGCACTTAAGACACAGAGAATAGACGTTGAGTGTAAAGAATACATTTTATTTTAAAAAACATTAAACAGCCAAAAGGTGCACCATACTAATCAAATAAAAAACATTTAAACAAAAATATAACTAACGCAAGCAGAAATGCTACTAATAAAGTACTTCAATGAATATGTTGCTATGGTAACACAACAAGTGTAATATAAACAAATTACCGTGCTGTATTGTTTTTTACGATATAGGGTATATTATTCTACAATTCACCACACTTTACTGTAGAAAAACTCCACTTTGTATTTCATTTTATCAGTTCACTGTTCTTAATACTACAGATGGCTGAAGCATTTATAAACAAGTTGAAAATTATAGCCTAAAACATAGGCAGTATACCTAACACTCAAAACACTAGAATTTATTTCAAAATTTACCTCAACCTGTAGGTAAATAGTGTAGAAATATCTCTGGATATGTAGTACAAGATAATATAATCTCTGGAGAGCAAAAGCAGGAAAGCAAAAGAGGAGGAAACACAAGGCACAAATTGTGATACTGCATCATCTGACGAAGCAGCCAGTGTTTTGAGGACACGTGAGGAGTTTTGTCCACGAACAGAGGAAACGAAGCCGGCGCGTTCGCTCGCTCGTATTACATGGGTAAGTTTGTCAGTAAAAATAACACCATATGCACTTACGTCCATCTCGCAAACATACAGTCTTCTGCCGTTTTCATCAATTGTCCGCTTTTCCGCTGTGTGTTAGGGCTTAACATTACTGCGCACCGGTCTGAGCCAATCGCCTCGGACCTCGAGCTCAGAAGCTGAAATCACTCCGCGTTCAAAGTAAACAGTTCCAATAGCCAGAGGGAGATGAATGACAACACACGCCGCGCGTATATTCACTGACCACGAACAGGAAATATAACTGCGCTATTTTTATTTGTTAATGTCTTGCGGTCGAAAAGTTTGTTGTAACGCACGCGTTACTGAACATGTACCGAGTAAAATATTACTGAAAATTCATTAGTAATGCCTTACACTACTGCGTTACAGGAAAATGTAATACATTACTGTAATACATTACTTTTATAACGCGTTACTCCCAACACTGCTGGTGAATGATAGAATGGACCAATCAGAAATGAATCAAGGACTAACCTTAGTTTTGACTAGAATCATGAGGGATCATGAATTAACAGCAGTCACCTTAACTATATTAACACATGTTCGTTAGCTAACATCTCACATAGCCTGGTTTTCTTTGGCCCAGATCTGGCTCACACTATCAGCATTTACATGACCCACATGCTGCAGGAAATTACGGTACACGACTGGACCAAGTCTGGCTTCCATACCAGGGCTAAACATGGACCATATCTGGGCCAGGTCTCAGCCAAGTTATTAACCCATAACTGGACCTGAACTGGGCCAGATATGTTGCTGTTTCACGACTGCAATGAATTTGATAAACCCATAAAGCATTTTGAATTTTTTCTTTACTTAGAAATAAATAAAATGTATTTCAAAAGTGGGTTAAGATAGGCCAAACTTACATGGCCGACATATACATTTTTAACATCTAGTCCAAATACTACATTTGATATCTGGCCTTGTCTTGAGTGCCGTCTATAAGACGAGTGCCAATTCTGCCAAACCAGGGCCATGTTTGGCCCACATGCTGTATGCCAGTGCCAGACGAATGCCTGCTGTGCCAACTTTAAGCCAAATCTGGGCCAGAATTATTTGCTACCTGGGATGTTAATTAAAAACCAATGGTCTGCTTTATTAAGGGGACTCTTTAGCAAGAATGAAGGAACACAGATGTAAACAGATCTGTAAAAGCATACACAGCCGCCTCTGATGGGAAAATAAAATCTGCAATAAAACATTGCTGGGACATATTTCACAATCTCCAGAAATGTATATATGGGTATATATCCATAACAAGCCTGGGTTGCTTGTAACTCAGTGTCACTCCTAACCTGTCAATTACAGTATAATCCCGCTCATGGTACCCCTCTAGTGTCATTTTACAATTTTTCTCCATTACTTTAAATGAGAAACTTTTAGCATCAATTTGCTAATGCTAGAGTCACTGGCAATTTTACCGTTATGATTGAATTATATTTTAGGTAATCATTTGGTCACACTTTATTTTGATGGTCCGTTTGTTGAATTTAAGTTACATTGCAACTAATTCTCATTAGATTATAAGTAGACTGTTAGATTGGGGTAAGGGATAGGGTTAGTGTAAGTAGACATGTACTTGCAAAGTTTCTTATAGTCAGTTAAATGTCTGTTGAATGTCAGTATCAACAGATATTAATCAGACAATCTACTAATACTCAAATGGACCATCAAAATAAAGTGTTACCAATCATTTTACCATTATTGAGGTGTGAGTTTTTCCAAAGTAAACCTATCCAAAACAACTTAGAAAAGAGGGGGAAAAAAACTGCCAACAATAAACAAGGAAACAAGCTGAAGAAAATACATGTAAGTGCCACTTCAGCTTCGTTGTCACACTCTTAAAACTAGATCATTTTTAACACTGTAAAAAATGCAGGGTTCCACACAATTCAATCATGTTGTCTCAACACAAATCAATCAAGTTAACTTGAAATGAAGTCGAAGTTCTCTCAAAAAAAAAATTGTGTTGAATTGTGTTGTTTCAACTCATTTTAAATAAGTTGTTTGAAGCAGCAGAAATAAGTGATGTTTTATAAATAAGCTTCGGAAGAAACATGATCAATTTTGATGAGGCTAATTCATTATCAACAATCAGTTTAATCGACAATTATCCAATCTACTTAAGACCAAACCCCTACAAATAGTCAAACACATCACACCTCTGTTTTCTCATAACTTCAGCATCCCTCCACCACCCCAACTCCCCACTATTAAACCCGAAATCTACATAAATCTGAGGGGGGTAGGTTCTGAAGCTGGGCTAGACACTGTGCTCGGACCCCTATCACGCTCTCTCTATCTTGATAAGGGGAATAACACGAGTCTTTCTGAGCTCAGAGCCCTCTCCCCAGACAGCAAGCCAAATATGCATATTCTATTCAGTTAAATATCTGTGAGTGTGAATTTCTTGAGTTTAAGTTCCATGCAGAAACTTTAACGTCCATGTAAGCTTTTCATTTCCCAAATTGCTGTTAATACTGGAAAAATTGTTCTTATTCATATCATAAATGGTTCTTGAAAAACTGTTCGCTAAAGGTTTTCTCTTGAATAGTTATTCTACATCAGTGGTTCTCAACTGGTTTGGCCACGGGACCCACATTTTTACATGGTCATCAAGCCGCGACCCAATTTTTTAGGAACTATAATTTTAGAAATTATAATTCATTTGTTTGTTAACATAAGTAGTGACAGATAAATCATAAGAAAATCACAAAGACTTACAAATAAACAATATTTTATAGCTGTCATTTAACAAAATGTATTAAATTATATAAATATTACAAAGTAAAAACGATAAATACTGTAAACAGCGGTTAGGGTAGAGAAATGTTCAGTTACCGAACTAAACTGAACTGTTGTCGCATGTGCATTTTAAAATAAAAGTCCGGTAAAGGCAAAATAAATTATTATCTTTTCTTTTTTTTTTTTGACCACACACTCCGCGACCCACTAAAAATGTTCCCGCGAACTACTTTTGGGTCGCGACCCACCAGTTGAGAAACACTGTTCTATAGTACATCACTGGAAAAAAATCTTTTTTTTATTTAAGAAATGTACATCTGCAGTGGTTAAATTGTGAAACAGTATCTACTTAAAGCACCACTGCCTTACAAAGAAAAATAAAGGCCTGAAAATCACTATATATCAAATATATCGCCCTTTAATGGAAAAGTTAATTTCGGTCACCAGTCTCCATTACTGGTATGGCCTGAAAAAAAGGAAAAAGGTATCATCCCTGGTTTAACACACTTCACTATCAT
Organism: Danio albolineatus; assembly: GCA_903798035.1. Lineage (NCBI taxonomy): Eukaryota > Metazoa > Chordata > Actinopteri > Cypriniformes > Danionidae > Danio > Danio albolineatus. Next base: position 2,776,259 of record CAIGQQ010034267.1, read on the forward strand.
GCTGACCTCGGTGTGAATATATATCCATCTCAGACTGTGCCATAAGAGGGTTGAGTATTAAAAAGCTCTGAGGTGTAAGTCAAGTGTAGGTCAGCTTGAGTCATTTCAGCAGTGTCTGAAGAACCAACACTCGAGGGATCACTAACTGCACATTTCAGACTGCGCTGTCATCCACTCATCTTGTTCTTGCACACCTCCAAAGTAAAAAAAAAATTAAACAAGGCACAAACAAATGATAATTCATAGCACATTCTGAGAATTCTCCCTCGTTGCCATGGCAACACAAGCATCAAAATCTGGGCCAACTAGTGCGAGTCTCTGTATAGTTCAGAAATTATCCTAAAATTATCTCTAATGGTTTTTTTAAGCACTGTCTGTGAGAGTGATTGTCACCCATTTCATATTTATAAGTATATGTCCTTTCCATATATCGCAGCGCTGTCGCTTTCAAGAGAGGTATTCTGGGTTTTTGCATTTTAAACTGCTTTGCAAGTATAAGTGAACTTTCCTTTCCTAAAATAATCTTTACCAGTACAACACAGCAAGCTCAAGAGCTTCATTGCTAAAGGTTTGCATTAATGATTATTGAATAATGCATCATATTTTGAACTATCACTATATATTTTATTTGGATTTTCATAATCTTCATTTTGTCTGATGACACCAAAATACTTGCACAGGTTGGACACAAACACTGTAGCAGTTTTAAATGTACAACTGGTCACACTTTTTTAAAAAACTCTTTTTAAAACCGCATGGGTTTCTACTGTGTATGTTCCCAGCAGACGCACAATGTCATAAGACGTTAATATTAGGTTGGATTTAGGTCACCAGCATCTAAGGACAGTGTTATTTTGATGTCCAATATTGACGTGAAATGACGTTGATGTTTTGTTGATTTTAGGTTGTGTTGGAAAGTGACCAAATTCCACCTGCTTTCAAAGTTATCACTCGATTGAATGGGCATTATCAGTGGTTATCAGCTGATAGATATGGGCCAGTAGGGGCCTTCTGCACCAGAAGCAGCCTTCTGGTGAGCTTTCCTCTTCCCGGAGGAAACCCATGCTACAATGGGGAGAACAGCGACCTTCTTGCTGTGAGGCGTACGTGCTACCCACTACGCCACCGTGGCGCCTTAATAAAATACAATTAATGGGAAATTTAATAAATAATATAAATAATTCTCGATAACTTCAACTTATAGCTAATTAACCATGTGGATGGATGATAACAGCCTGATAACCACTGATAGCGCCCATTCAATGAAGTGATAACATTCAAACTTCATATTCAACCTTCATATTGACATCAAATACTGACCTTTATTCGTGAGGTATGGCAGCCAAAATCCAATATCTGATAGGCCATATTGGTAACGTCCACACAACATCAAGCTGTAACAACATTAGACGGTGTTTTTTTTGTTTTGTTTTTTGGTTGCGTTGGAAAGTAACCAAAATACAATGTCTGTCTCACATTGAACATTGACATCGGCCTGACGTTGGGTTCTGATGTCAACCTGATTTTTATTTCCAAACAAAACGCAACGTCGCTTGTTGTTGGGGTACAACATCAATGTCAACGTCAATCTGCTGGGTTTGCTCATTCACTTTCATGATTATACCAGGTAATTCTGTGCATATTAATTAATAATAATAATAATAATAATAGTTTTAAACTCCAGAACTGAAACAACAAAAAGAATTTAGATATAATAAAATTGTAAAAATGGAGAGATTTAAACTTTCATAACTGCACGATATAAACTTTACATCAATTCAACACAGCAAGCTCAAGACATTCATTCCTATAGTTTGCATTTATAAATTTTTTATCTCAGCAGGTTTCATATTTTGAGTTGTTTGTGTAATTTTGGATCTTGATTCTGACTGATGACATGACGGTAACCAGCTACAGCACATTGGTTTGACAAAAGAAACCTGACATTGATCAAATTCCAGATCTGTTTGACCCTGATAAAAAATTCTCCTTCAGAGACTGCATGAATTTTAGGCACGTACTTTTACACAGTCATGTTAATTTTGTATTCACAAAAGGGTGAGCAGCGTAGGAGGTGATGTGTGACAAAACGCCTAACAGCCAGATGGTTGGAAAATTCGTCACTTCGGCAGAACATCAACCAGTGATGCTCCTAATCAGTTTGCCTTGCATTTACCGTTCCATCTAATTTGTTTAATACTTCGTGAAAACGCCACGCTGATTAAAGGTGACCGCAGAATGACAGGCGGTAAAAATTTATATCAATTGTATCTGTGACCCTCACTAGCATGGATCAAAACGAAGCTGAAGCAAGTGATTTAAGAGGCCGATGTTAGACCTTGATCCTCGGTAGATGCACAGTATTCAGCTCTATTTATTTTTAACACTGGCTCAATGGCATACATTTTAATAACACAGAGGTCTAGGAGTTAAGGCCATGTTGTGCATGAAGTGCTTCTTAAACTGATTGGCAAACGCTTTGAAGAAATCCAATCTAAAGCATAACACACTAGCGGTATGGCAGCTGCTTGATTTGAAAGTTCAGAGGTGTTGTTTGGATGTGTTTCTATGCAGGTTTTATTCAACTCTTTGCTGGCAATTTCATGCTAGGACGCCCCTAAAGAGGCACAATCAATCTTGAGAGTCACTAACATTATACTGTGAAATATGGAAATGCATTTATGTTTGCCTTTTCATATTATTACATTAGGTGGGCCCATTTATCACTCTCATGGCATGCATTCAGTGTCTCACAGACTAAGAAATCGGTCAAGTGTTAGTGAGTCAGGCTGTGTTTAAACAACAACAGTGTACTTAAAAGCAGATGAGTGGATAACTTGAAACTGTGCAATATGAACTCAGAATTGTGAAACTTAAAAGTAGAATTGCTGAATATATGTATAATTGCACAAAGTGAACTAATAACCCCTTTCACACATACAGACCTTTCCGGAAAATTATGTGTATGTATGTGTGAACAGGCCCTTTTTGAAAATACCGGTAAATTCGTTCCAGCAATCTTCAGGAAAGAGTAGTTGTAACATTACCGGTAATTTGCCAGAATACTGCGCTGTTTGAACGCAGAAGGAACATTGCCGGAAAGAACGCGTTCACACTTAGAACGTGCTGACGTGAGACGTCTACTCCAGCCAATCAGAACATTCAGGCACATTCCCGTCCATGCTGTTTATGAAAATAAAAGCCTTTGAATATTTTTCCAGACACATTGAGCAGCTAGATGTTAGTCAGATAATGTTTCTACGTTCCTTCTTAATGACAACTGTGTAAAAAATTATTGATAAAATGCTTATGACAAACCGCTGTTTGTTTACCTTCAAGCTCTGCTTCAGTTGCTTGATGCATGTGCAGGTGAAGGAGCCTATGAGCGCCAACACACACACACACACATATATTATGTAGATTTCGACATGCAAAAGTGTTTACAATATTAATCCATCCAGACAATTTGTAATGTAGTCAAATGAGTAAACATTTAGCTGCGGTTTGCACTACTGCCTTTGGATGTCCCTGGGACAAAAGCAGCTGAATGAATGCTAAACCTTTAAATAAAGGTGAAATTATCAACAAAAGCCCGACCACTTCTGTGTTTACAAATACAAGCGCAGCTATTTAGAGCTCATTTCTGGTTAATGATGTCAGAATTTACCAGTATTTTTGGAATGGATGTGTGAATGGACTTTTCCGGAAAAATTCCAGAACGTCCTTGCCTGTGTGAACAGAGTTTTTTTTTAATTTACTGGTAAAGTCATTCTGGTAATTTTCCTGATATTTACTAGTATCGCTGTGTGGAAGAGGCTAAAGACTATAGAATACACAAGACGTGTCACTCGTATTGTTTTGAATGGGAAAAAATGTGACAGTCATTATGATGAATAAAGCCCCTACTAGTACAGGAGCCAATCTTCGATTGATAAAGACTGATTCTCCAGGGGAGAAGCTCAGGTCAGACGTGTGCTTTTACGACACTTTAAATGGTCAGCGATCTCACTGGAATCTCAGTGAATACTTGCTTTACAGACATAAAAAATATATTCACATACATCTGTACTTTTAAAAGAACCCACTACAACCCACTACAACCCACTGCCAACTTATCCAGCACATGTTTTACGCAGCGGATGCCCTTCCAGCTGCAACCCATCTCTGGGAAACATCCATACACATTCATTCATACACTATGGACACTATTAGCTATATACACTATATACACTATTAGCCTACCCAATTCACTGATACCGCATGTCTTTGGACTTGTGGGGGAAACCGGAGGACCCGGAGGACACCCACACGAATGCAGGGAGAACATGCAAACTCCACACAGAAACACCAACTAACCCAGCCGAGGCTCGAACCAGTGACCTTCTTGCTGTGAGGCGACAGCACTGCGCCACTACATCGCCCCTATGAATGAATAATGTATATCATAATTCTGACATAATTTCATGCAATTCTGGGTATTGCAAAGTGGAATTGCACAATATATGTTTACAAATGGGGCAACATGGTGGCTCAGTGGGTAGCACAGTCACCTCACAGCAAGAAGCTCACTGGTTCGAGTCACAGCTGAATTAGTTGACGTGTGGAGTTTGCATGTTCTCCCAGTGTTCGTGTGAGTTTCCTCTGGGTGCTCCAGTTTCCCCCAGTCCAAAGACATGCGGTACAGGTGTAAAAGTGTGTCTGAGTGTGAATCGATGTTTCCCAGTGATGGGTTGCAGCTGGGAGGGCATCCGTTGTGTTAAAGATATTCTGGTTAAGCTGCCGGTTCATTCCGCTGAGACGACTTCTGATTAATAAAGGGACTAGGCCTAAAGAAAATGAATGAATAAATGAATGAATGTTTACAAATGCACAACCCAAACTCACAATTGCAAGAAATAGTCATTAAAGTAAAATGTAGAGGTGGAATTATGCAAAATAAAATTAGAATTGCACAATTTAAACTTAGAACTGCAAGAGATAAAATTAGGAAAGATTTTTTTTAATTTTTTTTTATAGAATTGCACAATTTAAAGAGCCGCTATTATACATTAAAATGGGTCATATTTTGGTTTTGAGGGTCTCCAACGGCAGGCTAATATGCATGCATGGTCAAAAAACACTTTCATTGTCTTATAATCTGCATTTATTTTTACCTCATTATCCCAGCGACTCCTTTTTGAATCATTCAGCGATTCATTTGTTCCAAAACCCCTCCTTAGTGCGATGCTAAAATGTGTTGATTAGACTGTGACCCAGTCTGTTGCCATTGGTCGACATAATTCAGTGCGACAGAATGCCCACCACGGCTTATCAACATTGAAGTAGTCATAGTGTTTGTGTGAGCATATCTGCCAACACTCGTTTTTCCCGGGAGTCGCCTGTATTTCAGATACCTCACCCCCAAAACTAACCCCCGGTCTCCCAGCATATTGCTCTTTTCTTAACCATAAGTAAAAACAGCGACACACATTCAGTATTAATGCACACAGTGGTAAAAGCTGAACTATTATGAAACAGGACCGCCGCACGTGTGAAGGAGAGCTGATGTAGATATAGCAACGACAAACAGCAGAGGAACACGAGCTCACAAACGCATTTTAATCCGTAAAAAAACGTCAACCGTCGCATTTACAACGTGCTTTTACACGGGATATGAGAATACAAGTTAACCAGATACACTACAAGTGGTTACAAGTTACAAAACACAATTAAATGCATAATTTACTAGCTAGAGAAAACAATGAGGCAACCGTTTTAATTGCACTTACTCACACTTGTTGGATAACAGGCCAGATTCACCGTCAGGCCACCGGGAAATGTCCCAGTGCTCCCTATGGCTAGTCCGCCCCTGCACACATCTTTTCTGATCCTTCCTTTAACAAACGGTCGACGAATCCTCCGTTGTAAGCATGTAGATTCCAGAAGCACTTCGCAGAGGGAACACAGCACAAGGCTGGGCTACAATGCTGCGGCTGACTGAACCACTGACTCTTCACAGTCTCATCGCTGGGTCATCTGCACACTTCCAATAATATCCAGCTGAGCACAGTGCTCTTCTCTGTGTTTCCAGATGTAGCTGACTGATTCCAGTCCAAACCCTATCCAAAAGGTTTTTACCTGCACAATCAAATTCGAAACCACCCAATCTAGCAACCTTTGCTTGGGGGTTTCGAATCTCCCGGGGAAGGCGTGCGCACTTATGTTTCGTGTTCACGTCATGCCGAAACGGCTAAAGACTCGTAAGCACAGTGATTGGTTTGAGGAACTATGAGTCGACTCTTTTATAGATGAATCAATAGTTTTAAACACTGTGCACTTTCAGATTTAAGCCTTAGCCTTAGTCAGAATTGTGAATTATAAAAGTGAAATTGCTAAATATATTCTAAGAATTGAAAAAACTCTGAATTGAGCAACAGAAGTTAAAAACTGTGCAATAAAAACTCAAAGACAAAATAGGAATTATGTGATGACATTAACTCAGAATTAAACATGGTAAACGTAAAATCATGCAACACTAACCCAGAACTGCCCTATATAAACTTCAAATTCTATGGGAAAAAAACTTGAATTGCAAGATATTGAAACAAAAAAATGTTAAAAGAATTGTGAGGCATAAAGTCGTCACACAGAGGCGTTGTTCGGATTCGTGTGTAGCAAGAAAAATTAATGATGGCTCAGCCGATGTAGCACTATGGTGCAAAGGTGCGTTTATTTACAGTGCAAAAGTGTCCAATCCAAAAATCCCCAAAATAAAGTCATCAAAATATATATACAAAAATAAACAAACAACAAAACAAACACAAAAAAATACAGTAAAGTAACAAAATAAATATATACAAAATACCTGCTTTCCAGACTCAATATTCTCCAACCAACCATTCACCTCTACTCACACCTCTTAACTCCTACAACTCCCACACTGAACTGAGCGCGAGTCACTCTATATATAGTGAGTGACTCCGCCCACTATGGCTTAAACCATACACAGGTTTTAAAATGTTTCTACATAAAACACCCTTCAGGCAAGTTTCCCTCTTGTCAAAATACACACTTCAAAATGGCAAGAAACAAGTCAAAACTGTCTAGTAAAACAATTGCAATCACCATTCGTAATTTATTAACACCCTCCTTTTGAGTGTGCATGTTCTCTTGTGTTTGCGTGGGTTTCCTCCAGGTGCTTTGGTTACCCCTGCAGTCCAAAGAGGTGGATTGAATAAACTAAATTGTCCGTAGTGTTTGTGTGTGACTGAAAAAGTATAGATGTTTCCCAGTCATGGGTTGCAGCTGGAAGGGCATCCGCTGTGCAAAACATATGCTGGATGAGTTGGCGATTCATTTAGCTGTGGTGACCGCTGATGAATAAAGGGACTTAGCCGAAAAGAAAACGAATGAATGAATGAATTAAAGTAACTAATTGTTTTTACAGCAAAGCTTTTGTAACAGACAGTGCAAATAAAGCCTTTTTTATCTCAGGCATTAAAGTGAGACAAAAAATGAGGTACAGTTTGCTCGGAGGAACTATTAACCTATTTTTAGCAACATTTCAGTCAATTATGATTGATGTCACCCTTTGCTTTCCTCTATTATCTCTTCACGTATTTGCTCATGTGTACATTCTGTACAGACAAACTGTTCCAATAGCGGACCATTACTGCTGCATCCCTGTGATGTTCAACGACAGAAAATCAAAGCTCTATACACAGACGGACACTCAGCTCAGGACGAAAGGTTTTTAGCAATCGCTTCCTAAACTACCTTCAACTGCTCCTTGTCCTGCTTTTCTGGTTTATTACGATAGTGATAATGACAGTGACATTTGTAACTTGAAGAGAATAGGCCTGGCTAATTATGCCCGTCTGCCACTACTCAGTTAATGACTGGCTTAATTAGGCGACATGTCCTTGTGTCTGGTCATCGGTCAGGGGTGAGAAACCAACAGACAGCTCCCGAACTCCTGCATTAACATCCAGTCTGTTCATTTTCTGCAAATGCAATAAGCTCCTTTACCTCCAGTCATTGCTATGCACTTATCTAAACAGCTATTTATTCACACCGCAAGACCTGCCAGTGTTTGGCAAACACATTGATTGCATAATAACTGTGGAATAAGATGGCATCTGTGAGATGACAGCTAACAAGCTTAATCATTTTCACCACGCCATTGTTTATATGTGCTGTCCCTTGTTAAATATGATCAATACCATCATTAATGCACCGGAAAAGAGCAAACCATTGTGCCTCATGCCTACTAATGGTACACAAATATACAATTGTTTTAATGATGACGTTAGATTTTTATGGTCTGCATCATTTTTAATAAAAATATGTTTTTAATATATGTTTTTATTATCATTATGCTTTGATAATTGGTTTTGTTGCTATTAGGGCTGCATGATATTGGAAAAATTGAGTATTGTGATATTTAGTTTTTCTGCAGTAATCTGTTGCGAAATATTTACAATTTCACCAGATAACTTGAATATCTCTATTCAGAACAAGTATTTTTAGATTGTTTGGGATGATTCTGTTGGGGGGTGAATCATGCAGCTGTGTGATTCATGCCGGCAACACCTGGCCCCCTAGCCCGTGCTGGAAGCATCTGTCGAGACGAAAACATGCCTGGACGCCTGTCCCAGAGGCCTGTAGGAACGAGGGGTCCCTCCAAGGGCTGAGGGCACGGCGACACAGTCACACGGTGTTCGGGCTGTTCCATCCGGGCATTGGTGTAAATCCCGGGGGGGACAGGGGGGACATGTCCCCTCCCATCCTAGGGTTGTCCCCCCTCCCAAAAACAAAAAGTAAAAAAAAAAATTGCCCTGTATTGTGAAAAATATATTTGTATACCTAAAATAATTGTATATGTAGAAAAAAAAACGCATTTCGCATTTAAAAAGAATTTAGAAACTGTTGAGTTCCCCCTCCCCTTTCTCACAGTGGTTTGGTCCACTGCCTTTCTCGGTTCATCTCTCCGCAGACACACAATTCAGGTGTGTGGCCTGACGCCTCAGCTCAGTTCTAGATGATTGCCAATGAGGAGGGTACTTAATTCACTGTAAATAAAGCGATTCTCTTTAATGTTGTTGATACAGACTCATTCATAAATTATTTGCGGTAAAAAAAATGCTGATTACCGATGTATTTTCCATGTGTCTGCTATATTAGCGATTGAAATATTACCTATCTAGTTAACGTTAGAGCTAGCTTGTTTCAAAGTGCACTGCAGCTAACACGTCAAATTTGCCATGCAATGTTTTATTTGTGATGAGTTGGCATAATGTTTACAACATAAACGGCCACAATTAGCATATTTTGTAGCTGTGCATTTGCTAAATGAGCACTGTACTACGTCTGAACTCACCCCACTGTATTTCTGTATCAATTTCCATTCTGTTCATACATGAAAATTCAAAACAACAACTTTAACCTTTTTTTTTAAATTCCTTTTCTTTACTTCATGTAAAGCACTTTGAATTACCATTGTGTTTAATCTTGCCTTGCAGTGACTAGATAAAATGGCAGAGAAAAGGAAAGTGGACATAAGATCATCAACGCCAATAAGGACAAAAAGTTCACATATTAAGGCAATTTGGCTTTAAGAATGGGTGCTTATGTAAATACTAATGTCACAATATCATTCACAGGCAAAAGAGAAGGAAAATATTGAGGCACTGCAGAGCAGAGCAGGGTCAGTCAGATGTACAGTGTCAAGTAAGGGGGTGAAGGGATAATGACAGAATTTTTTTTTTGGATGAGCAGTTTCTTTAATGTTTTTAGTGTTTTGGCTGTTCAGTTCAGCAGATGAACATCACAGGCTCACCTATTTACAATATGATCTGTCGATTTAACAAGTGTAATGTAAACAAGTCAGTTATCATGAGTTTAGAAAACACCTCTCCTGCATTTCTTCTGCTTCAGGAGTCAGTGTTGACCGTATACAACATAAACAATCTGAAGAAAAATCTGCTGTCACTGAACCTGAGTCTCCATGCTGCAATAATAATGATAGAGCCAAAGTTTGTAACTGGGGACATATCTTTAGAAGTACAATTTGACTGTATTATTTGTGTCCCCCTCAAGAAATTGCTCAAGGGAAATTTTAAATTTATTGTCCCCCCTAGTGTTAAATGAGATTTACGCCCTTGCATCCGGGCAAGGGGAAAAACGCTCTTTCATTGAAATTTTGGTGCCGTTGAAAAATGCAGTGGGCGCCACGGTGGCGCGTGAGTAGCACGTTCGCCTCACAGCAAGAAGGTCGCTGGTTCGATCCCCGGTTGGGGCAGGTCCCGGTTGGGCCAGTTGGCATGTCTGTGTGGAGTCTGCATGTTCTCCCCGTGGTTGCGTGGGTTTCCTCCGGGTGCTCCGGTTTCCCCCACAGTCCAAAGACATGCGGTACAGGTGAATTGGGTAAGCTAAATTGTCCATAGTGTATGTGTGTGAATGAGAATGTATGAATGTGTTTCCCAGAGATGGGTTGTGGCTGGAAGGGCATCCGACAAATGCCGGATAAGTTGGCGGTTCATTCCGCTGTGGCGACCCCGGATTAATAAAGGGACTAAGCCGAAAAGAAAATGAATGAATGAATGATGAAAAATGCAGTTGGTTGTGGAGCCCGGCCCCCTGCCGGGGAAAGAACAAGTTCATCAAATTCAGTGCTCCTATTGGTTCTTGGATTGACACTCATCGTAGCTGTTGTCACACTGCAGGAAAATGTCTGAAATCTGACACTGCCAGACCTTCATTGGAAAACAAATCTGATAGCAAGGGGTATCAGGCGGCTGTTTGTGAACATGTCAAACCAACGATCAAAGACCACAGATTTTAGCCTAGGATTTCAGGAGTCACTTGAGGATTTCCCAAATTTGTGATTTCAGATGACAAAATCGTGGCTGAAATCTCACAGTGTGAGCAGGTCTTTACACTGCTGTGTTAAAGCAAATAGTAATGCATTCTTTTCTAAAGAGTTTCTCCCATGCAATACATATATTGATATATTGTATATAGCCTGATTTGCATGCATCGGGAAGCTGTTATCACTGCACAAAGTATTAAAACTGCTTTTTAATGCAGGCACAAGTTTATCTTTTACTTACAAATTTGTAACCCTTGCATGGTCTGGATTTCGGGCATGGCAGTACTGAACATGCACTTTAGATAGTACATTATCAGATATGATAAGATCCAAATCATCCACCATTGCATACCTGCCAACACTCCCGTTTTCCCGGGAGTCTCCCGTATTTCACATCCATCTCCCGCCACCCTCCCGGTTTGTTATTTCTCCCGGGAAACTCCCGTAATTTGTGCGTCCCAATGCAGTTTCAAAAAAAGCACTTTTGTTCATATTTGTCAAGTTGCCAGACCTTGAATGAAGTTCATCACCGCACACAATTGACGCAATATTTAAATCTTGTAACATATTTTACCTCAATCTGCCAACATGCGTTAAAACTCAGGTGCGCTGTTGATACTGTGCAGGAGGTAGATGCGGGACTTGAACGGTGGCAGTAGCAACAAGCAGCTGCGTCCGTAGTAGCACTCATGATGGAAGGAAAAGAGTCAGGTTGTGCTTCGGCAAAGAAAAAACATATACATGTAAATTTAACAGCAGCTGGACAGAAGCTGGACAACTTTTGTCTAGAAGCCACCTTGACGAAGGCCACGCTTTCTGCAAGGTGTGTCGTATAGATTTTGATGTCGGACACGGTGGGAAAAACGACATCACTCAGCATGTGAAATCACAACGGCACTAAAATTGTAAATTATGTTGAAATCATTAATAATGTCCAATTCCTTAGAGAGTTTATTGTTATTGCCTCACTTTACAAGACCTCATTGTGTCACCAGGAGCCATGGATATTGCTTTGGGCTCATTTGTATATTTATTTTGTTATTTGTATTTTTATTTTCAATCTGAACAACCATCACCATTCTACTGAAGAAAAAAAACGCATACTGTATGTGTTGGATGACCTGTGGGTGAGTGAACATACTGGAATTTTTTTATTTAATATGTTAAAATGTTAAAAGTCACAATAAAACATTTAAAAAAATTATATGAGAAAATAATGAGGCACCTTAGTCTTGTCAGTCAAAAGTCCTAAATCTCATCATATAATCAGTTTTCTGCTGCATTGTGCACTCAACAACAGCAGACGCTTTGAGCTAGACTTGTAGAGACTGTTATCCAAATGAACTAAACATGTTTTTCTCTGTTAAAAATGCAGACAGCATTGGATATGGTGTTGCGGTAGACACTGCGCTGTCATGTAAACACAGAGGTGTGAGGATGTTATTTATAGTCGCACTCAGTCATGCTGATATTAAGAGAAATGTTCTGAGATCTCAATGCATGAAATCTCACGTTGCTTATTTTATATAATTGAACACATCTTGTTGACAAATGGGTAATACCTAGTGGTTTGAAAGATAATGCCATTTTTTAAAGGTTTGAAATGACAAATTATCATATGAGTCTTTTATGTGTCGTCAAATTATTCTTGCTCTAAAATGTAGATTTTCATTTTGCTATATAAACTGTTACTCTGAATGACATTTTAGTGAGCGTCTTCTATAAATCAACCTAAAAAGCCATGATGAAAACTCAGATCCAAGTAATGTTTGGGAGAAATAAAGCTGTTTTACACAATCTTTGTTTAAATGCTTGAAATACTTGATTTTTTTTTAACCTTTGGACAAAGAACATTTCAAACCATCAGATGTTTATGTGAACAGACTTTCAATAGAGGAACCAAACTCTCCAATTTCATTGAAAATTCCTTAACGCTGAAGCAATGTAATGAGAATGGGTTAGAAACAATATGAGCATGAATAAATGATGAACCCAGTGTTTATTTTTTCGTATTATTTTGTGTAAAACTAACCCTTTGAAAATTAGTTGATGTGAATATATTTCATCAGAGATTGAGCATGGCAATCGTGACACAGCTTCATTATTATTCCGCCTCGAGCATTACTGTTGTCACTAACCTCTATTTCTGTTATTGTGGATTCATTCTGACACATGCACAATAACAATATGTCATATGATGCTTCAAAATTCCAGGCACTTGTGATAAAATGTGTGTCAGTGTGGATGGGCGATGAGCCTCCGCATAGTGATTCAATGTATGTGCGTCATTGTAAAAAAAAAAAAAAATACTGGGCTTGAGAGTACTTGAAACAGAGAAACGCATAATATTTTAGGCTATGTGTCATATCGTGCACACCTAGCAGATGTGCCATCAGGTCAGATTGGTTTCACAGGATGCTCATTGACTGAGAGTGTGAGATTGAAATTGAAGAATATTTGTCATGTGTGGCTGTGAATTGGGATGATCTTTTGTTATGGACTCAGTTGACTATTAAAAAAAAAACAAAAGAACAGAAACAACAACAGCAGAGCTCTGTACAAATAACAGTAAAAATGCATACAGTAATGTGGTGAGCGGAAAATTATGTAAACAAAGCACTGACAGATGCATGAAATTGATATTGTGCATGCAGTGCTAGAGGCCAGGCAAAGCCTACATGGGATCGTGATGAATAATAAAGCTTATGTGTGAACTTAATGTCAAAAGAAAAACTACTAGTTTATATTATTCAGAATAAAGATTAAGCTGTATGCTGAAGGGGAACAGCAGGAGAGGATACACTATATGAGCAGTGGCGTGCATAAAAAAATCATACAAAATCTGAATGTACGAAGTACTTGTTTTCCACTATTTATAATGCATATTGCCTGAGGGATGAATCCTGTTTTTTTAATGCCGTGATTCAGATTCTGCTGCAGTAACATCTTTTTCACACATATAGATCTACAGTCATGATCGTGATCGACAGTGTTAAATCTTTTAGTGTGTTTCTGTATACGTTTTTATTTTATGGATTTGTGTGTATTGGTTATCTTACATTATATTCATTGTCTTACATTATTAACCCAGTCATTACTGCTTTTATTACTATAACCATTAATAATAATAATAATAATAATAATAATAATAATAATAATAATAATAAT
>CAIGQQ010034267.1:2796333-2806870 GCA_903798035.1 Danio albolineatus
TGTATGTATGTATGTATGTATGTATGTATGTATGTATGTATGTATGTGTACAGTGGGGGAAAATAAGTATTGAACACGTTACCGTTTTTCTAAAGGTGCAGTTGACTTAAAATTTTCACCAGATGTTAACAATCAAATAGATCCTTATATGAAAAGGAAACAAATCCAATTAGTTTACAAATGAAGTTATGTGTAATAAAATAAAATGACAAAAGTGTTGAAAAAAGTGTTGAACACATGAAGAAAGGGAGGTGTAGAAAGGCAGTGAAAGGCCAGACAGCAGCTGAAATCTCTCATTAGTTCTTTAAGAACCCTCTGCCTTTCGTCAGTGTAAACTATATTAATAAAATTATATATATAAACTGGAAGCAGTGGTGGACAAATTCAGAGTAATAGCAAAGATGTCCCTAAAAAGTTATTGCATACAGTTTATGTATAAAAGCTTTTTTAAAATGTTAATACTAACAAGTACATTAAAAATAATGTACTTTCATACTTCAAACTCATTTATTCATTCATTCATTCATTCATTTTCTTTTCGACTTAGTCTCTTTATTAATCGGGGGTCACCACAGCGGAATGAACCGCCAACTTATCCACCATATTTTTTACAGAGGGGATGTCCTTCCAGCTGCAACCCAGTACTGGAAAAACCCATACACTCTCACATTCACACACGATACATGGCCAATTTAGTTTATTAAATTCACCTGTACCACATGTCTCTGGACTGTGGAGGAAACCCACACGAACACTGAGAGAACATGCAAACTCCACACAGAAATGCCAACTGACCTAGCCGGGACTTGAACCAGCGACCTTCTTGCTGTGAGGCGACAGTGCTACCCACTGAGCAACCGTGCCACCCTAAACTTTGAAGTGAAATTAAAAAGGAAATATTTTTTATTACTTTGATTTCATCCACCCCTGCTTCCACTTTACATTTTAATATTTAGAAAAAAAAATAATAATTTATGGTTTGCTTTCGTATTTTAATTTAAATTTAAACAAAAATTAATTATTAAATATATTTTAAAATTGCACTTCTTGTCCAGCATATAATCTTTCTCCAGAAAAGCAAACGTTTGAAAGTTAAAAAAAATAAAAAAAAGAACACAACAATTCTCAACAGACTGCTCTCCATACATACATCCTTGACCTCCCAGCAGACTTCATGACTCACTGAGCATTTTTTCCTGCAGGCTTCAATGCCTTTTGAGAGATTACTTCAAAGACCTGTACTTCCTATCAGTGTCTGCCCTAAAGAGACAGCAGCTTTCCTATGAGAATCACATCAAGAACAATAACATGAAACTCACTGTTCTCACTATCCTATCCACAACACATGTGATATCACGACACCATCTCTTTTCATCCCAGCTTTAACTGCTCTGTCCACTATAGGCTCTGTACTGAATTCAGACAATGGTGAAATATTAATACCAGTGTCATCAAACCTGACAATAGAGACTGCCCACACAGCGTTTTCTTTAGCAGGGCTATGGGCTCATCACTGGAATATTAATGGTGCGGGGCAGCAGGGTGAAGGTCTGCACACTGGCCCTCGCCCCCCTGCTCATTAAAGCCAGAGGAAATGGAGGATCTCTTTAAACTGCACTGCGCTCAATGTAAACAGTGACCCTGTCTCACTGAGTACTGTAATCAGCAGAGCACACAATGGAGGAATACAAAGCAACAGTTTCTGGTCTTTTCAGGGAAGCTCTACTGAAGCATAACCACTTATCAAAATATGAGTAAAGTTTTCCTTTCTGTGACAACAAAATTGTGGATGTGCTCAGAATATTATTATTATTATTATTATTATTATTATTCATTCATTCCTTCATTTTCTTTTCGGCTTAGTCCCTTTATTAATCCGGGGTCGCCACAGCGGAACGAACCGCCAACTTATCCAGCATTTGTTTCACGCAGTGGATGCCCTTCCAGTTGCAACCCATATCTGGGAAACATCCATGCATTCTCATTCACACTCATACACTACGGGCAATTTAGCCAATCCAATTCACCTATATCACGTCTTTGGACTTGTGGGGGAAACCGGAGCACCCGGAGGAAACCCACACAACCACGGGGAGAACATGCAAAGTCCACACAGAAATGCCAACTGACCCAGCCGAGGCTCGAACCAGCGACCTTCTTGCTGTGAGGCAAACGTGCTACTCACTATGCCACTGTGGCGCCTACTATTATTATTATTATTATTATTATTATTATTATTATTATTATTATTATTATTATTATTATTATTATTATTTTGCATGCCTGTATATTTTACAACAGTGGTTCCCAAAGTGGGGGGTCGCGGGACAATGGGGTGAGGGGTAGGAGAGATTTTCAAAAATCGTATTCCTTTTTAAACTATTACAATTACCATATTTTATCCATAACCTTGATAGGTTTTTAATATATGTGACATATATAAAATTGGCCATTTCCCTATATTATATGTATATGTACAATGTACATATACATATAATATAGGAAAACGTCTAATTCTGAGGTCACATAAATCAAAACCTATATTAAAACATATATGTTTTTATAGGTTCTTTCCATGTGGGACTCATTTGCCATAGTTAAGTTCCATAACATGGCAATTACATGTGAGTCCAATTTCAAGTGTTCGCACATACATACGTTTTTTTCCATTTTATTTTTAGTTCTTAGTTAGCTATTTCTTAGCCTTGATAATAGAAAATATGAGCTAGGCATCCTGTTTGACAATTGCCAAAGTGAGAAATGAGCTATATACTGTAGGAGACATATCTTGTAGGCACATATAGGGCTTATATGTGGATATAAAGAAGCAATAAAGGAGATCCATATGGCCTGTATATACATATATATGTATGTATACGCATAAATGCAGAGTATATATTATCATATATGCGCATATATCCTCATATAGGTTCTTTCCATGTGGGTTAACTGAGTATTTCTTCTATTATTAAAAATCCTTCTCGATGGTTCATTACAAGATCTTCCTGAAGACATTGCTGATAATGTTGTGAGTGCCAGTACAGTTTATTTGCTCTCAGTTTGTCTCTTTAGTTGTTGATTAGTTAATTTCCCTCATTCTCTCACTGTTTTGAGTCTGTTATAGTGTCTTTCCTTCAGGATGTCTAAATGATCCACAGGAGAACACAGAGAACATTCAGTTCTCATTATTTTTTCAGTCACGTTTATGAATAGTTTTTGCTCTTCCTCGTTCTCATTATATGGCTGTGCATGCAGTCCTTTAAGGCGATATATCACAAATATATTACGTCTAAGAATAATTATGAATATTTCTGATTGAATGTTTCTCAACCATTGTGACAACAAACCTCTAAATAATATATGGTAAGATGTTTCTGAAAGAAGTTCAATTCAATTCACCTTTATTTGTATAGCGCTTTTACAATGTAGATTGTGTCAAAGCAGCTTTACATAGAAGGTTATAGTAAATTGAAAATGTCAGTTTAGTTATTAATAATTAAGTCTCTCTAAGGATGAATTTCATCTACAATTACATGCACTTGTTTATTCATTCACTGCTTCATTTTCTTTTCAGCTTAGTCCCTTTGTTAATCAGAGGTCGCCACAGCGAAATGAACTGCCAACTTATCCAGCATCTATTTTATGCATCGGATGCCCTTCCAGCCACAACCCATCACTGGGAAACACCCAAACACTCTCATTCACACACATACACTATGGCCAATTTAGCTTACCCAATTCACCTGTACCGCATGTCTTTGGACTGTGGGAGAAACCAGAGCACCCAGAGGAAATCCACATGAACAAGGGGAGAACATGCAAACTCCACACAGAAATGCCAACTGACGCAGCCGAGGCTCAAACCAGCGACCTTAATGCTGTGAGGCAATAGCGCTACCCACTGCTCCACCACACGGCCATGCACTTGTCTAGAAAAGATCATTCAGAAAAACAATTTTCTTTAATAATATAATTTAATGTGATTTGTTCTTGTGATGGCAGTGGAAATTTTTGACTGGGCTTCATTATTATATAAGTTATTTATCCCAAGAAGAGATGCTGAATATATAATATTGAAATATATAAATAGACTAAATTGTTCTGTTTTTTGCAATATTTTTATTAAACAGTAAATAAAAAATCACTAAAGTACGTTTCATAAGAAAATGTGGCGTGTTTTCTACTTCAGAAGGTCATGATTATTCAGTGTTACATTAACATAATCATTGGTGAAGCCTACAAGCTGTTTCCGGGAACATGAAAACTCTCGATGTCTGTCAGGCTGCTCTGTTTGAAAGTGAATAAAATAATAAATCCAGTAAAGGAATGCAAATAGATTTAGGCCTGAGGATTCTTTTGAAACCAAGATGATTTAATGTAATAAGATTTCTTAAGGAACATTTATGTAAATTTCAAACATCTTGTATTTTATTGCATTTTTTCTTTTTTCTTTTGTTTGTATGTTTATTAAATTGAAGTTATGGGTCACTGGTTAAAAATGTATAACATATATTATCATGAAAACTGTCTGAGCTGCTGAAATGGTTTTATGATTTATACTTACTGACCCATTTAACATACTTCATCTGCATTTTAACCTGCAAATTCTGGATTTACAGATCAGCTGCGTGTAAATAAGTTTATATTTATGAACTGTTTTTGCAGTAAAGAATTTTCCTCATCATTTTTTTATCATTGAGCTTATTTCCCTCCAGGGTTCTTGAGTGGACTGAGTATTTCTACTATTATTAAAAACCTTCTCGATGGTTCATAAAAGATCTTTCTGAAGACATTGCTGAAAACATTGTGAGTGCAACTACAGTTGATTTCCTCTCAATTAGTCTCTTATCCAGTTGATTAGTTAATTTCCCTTATCCTCTTGCTGTTGTTAGTCTATTTCTTACAGTATTTTTCTGTCATGATGTCTGAATGATCTGCAGGAGAACACAGAGAATATTCTGTTCTTTTTTTTTCAGCAACGTTTGTGGATAGTTTTTACTCTTCCTTGTCTGAGTGGCTGAAATAGTTTTAAGATTTATACTTAGCGTCTTATTTAACAGTCAGAGAAGATGACCTCAAACTGTAACATTAGAGTAGGATTAATGTGGTCAAGGACTAAACTTAGAAAAGTTCAAGAACACAGTCCAAAATAAATAACCATCAAATTCACTTGGAAGCAAGTTGGGAGCAACCAGAATCAACAGCAACCTTGACAAGCAAAATCAATATTATTAGAGCTCTCTGGATGAGCCACACTTTATAAACCATATTCAAGCCACAGAAATAAATACATTAATTTAAAAAAGCACAATATATCTTCCGGCCAAGGAGAATGGATTTAGTGTTAGACGATTTTTCAGAAAAATAATAAAGGTTTATTGAAAATAATGTGAGTTAAGCTAAAAGTTGTGGCTTGCACATGGTTGACTCAGATATGTCATAAAAAGAATTTGCAAAATAAAAAAAATTGAAAATATGTATCAAAACATTAAATGTTTAAGAGTAATTCCATGCAAATGTCAACCTTTCCATGAAAAAAATAAGTTTTCACCAAAATAGAGAATCTGTTTCTACATTTTTTTGTGTAAGCAAGTATTTTACAGAAAACATTTAAAAACGGTTTACAGATTGACATTTTCTTGATCCCATAACTTTGTGGTTAGTTATTTTGGAAAATACAAACAGTTGCTTCAATATAATGTTAACATATTCTTTCTATGTGAATTTAAGTTTTGAGATTTACTGCAAACTTCACACCCATAACGCTGGAATTGCTCTTAAAAGAAATGGCACCATATTTCATACTAAACAACCAAATATTGTCATTCATTTTATGTTCAGTTTATTGATTATTAAGAATGTGCAATTGTGTAACAAATGTTTTAACTTTACTTGAAAAATCGAATTATTATGCAAAATATCTAAAATAACAACACCAGCAACAAATACAATTACTCAGCTTCTCTGAATTGACTTGTAATGTCTAAATGTTATATTTATTGTATTTAAAATCTAATCCCACTGTCCAATATAATGTGTTATATCCTGATTTAAAGCTTGCAATTCTTCTTTTTTTCTATTCAATATTTGAAGTATTGTGAAACATCAATCAATGTGAATGAACGTTGCTTCTACTGTTGCAACAGAGTGTTACCACTCTTCTCTTTTTTACCAGGAAAGACACATTGAGATTAAAAATCACGTGAGCGTCCTGGCCAAGATTAAACAATATACATGTCACATGGGTCTAACAGACAACAAACAAAAACAACTGACAGTTAACATGAATCACACTGACAAACAAACAATTCAAAACATCTACAAGCCTGTGTTTCAATTTCTAAATCATTTATTCGCTTTTTAAAAGCATTTAGTGAAATCAATTCTTTAAACGGCAACTTTGTTTGTAGATTATTCCATGCAAAAGATGCTGCGTGTTTAAAAGCCTTTTTTCCTATCTCAGTTGGCACTTTAGGAACAGACAGTAAATAAATGTCCTGTGACCAAAGGCCATGGCTAAGTACAGGTTTTTTTTTTTTTTTTTTTTTTTACAAATTTAATTCTGTAAATATGATTGGAGTAAACCCAAAATAGATTTATAAACCAAGATATGCCAATGCTTGAACTTATGAATATAAAAAGAAGAGCAACCTACCCTAGTATACAACACACAATGAAGAGTAAGGGATTTAACATTAGTTATAAATCTTAGTGCACCATGGTCAGTGTTGGAAAGAGTACTGAAAAATCATACTCAAGTAAAAGTACCGTTACTTGCCCAAAAAAGTAGACCAAGTAGAGTGAAAGAATCTGTAGTAAATATTACCCAAAGTATGAGTAAAAAGTAGACCTTTTAAAAAGTACTCAAGAGTAGTGAGTATTACACTGTAGAAAAGTTGATGCGTTCACAGAATGTTACGTTTACACATCCCTACACAAACAACATGTAGTGTATTTAGGGATCTTCCTATTTTTGTTCGATCCTTCCAACCTTCCTTTAATCATTTGTTTGTTCTCTCCTTCCTTTATTCATTTGTTTGTTGCTTCCTTCGTTCGTTCATATTTTTTGTTCCTTCCTACATTAGGTCCTTTTGTTCATTCAATCGTTCGTTCCTCCCTTCCTTAGTTTGTTCAGTCCTTCCTTGAATTCTTCTTTCATTTGTTTGGTCCTTCCTTCTTTCCTCCCTTCATTTGTTCACTCATTCTTTCTTTCATATTTTTGTTCCTTCCGTCATTAGGTCCTTTGTTCATTCATTCGTTCGTTCCTTCTTTCCTTCCTTAGTTTGTTCAGTCCTTTCTTGAATCCTTCATTTATTTGGTTCTTTAATCCTTCCTTCTGTTCCTTGTTCGGACCTTCCTTTTATTCAGCCGTTCCTTCCATTCTTCATTCTTTCCATTTATTGATTGTTTAAGGCTGTTTGGTGATTTCAGTCATCATACAGTCGACATCCATCATTTTAAGTGACATGCAGTCTATAAAAAGTCTCTGGCTTATTGCGTGTAAAGATTTTGGACATCTTCTTTTGCTGTTTGCTGCGTTTATACATGTCTTGAGGTTGTTCAGTATGATGTGATTTTACTTTCTATGTGTGATTTAATTGGACAGGAGTCACAGGACTGATTTTTCTACTTTAGACAATCACCATAGACAAGAAAGAAATAAAGTAGTGACTGCAGGTTGAAAGACAGTAGTGGAGTAAAAGTATCGATACTGCACTAAAAATGTACTCAAGGGAAAGTAAAAGTACACATTTTTAAAACTACTCAGTAAATTACAATTCCTGAGAACAACTACTCAATTATAGTAGTTTGAGCATTTGTAATAAGTTACTTTACACCACTGACCATGGTAAACAGTATCCAGTGCATGCAGACTCTGAGACGGAACATGCAACTTTTACTTTCTCATGAGTACATTTTAGTGCAGTATCTGTACTTTTACTCCACTACTGTCGTTCAACCTGCAGTCACTACTTTATTTCTTTCTTGTCTATGGTCATTGTCTAAAGTAGAAAAATCAGTCCTGTAATTCCTCTCCAATGAAATCACACCATACTTAACAACCCCAAGACATAAGGAAAATGATGGATGTCGACTGTATGATGACTGAAATCACCAAACAGCCTTAAACAATCACTAAATAGAACGAAGGAAGGGCCAAATAAATGAAGGAAGGATTCAAGGAAGGACTGAACAACCTAAGGAAGGAAAGAAGGAACGAACAAACAAAAGAATGAACAAAGGACCTAATGAAGGAAGGAACAAAAATATGAAAGAAAGAATGAGCGAACAAATGAAGGAAGGAAAGAAGGAAGGCCCAAACGAATGAAGGAAGTATTCAACGAAGGACTAAACAAACTAAGGAGTGAGGGAAGGAAGGAACGAATGAACAAACGAATTAATGAAACAAAAGGACCTAATGTAGGGAGGAACAAAAATATGAACGATCGAACGAGTGAACGAAGGAAGGAGGAAACAAACAAATGAATGAAGGACAGAACAAACAAATAATTGAGAGTAGGTTGGAAGGAACGAACAAAAATAGGAAGATCCCTAAATACACCACATGTTGTTTGTGCAGGGATGTGTAAACGTAACATTCGGTAAACGCATCAACTTTTCTACGGTGTAATACTCAATCTTGAGTACTTTTAAAGGTCTACTTTTTACTCATACTTTGAGTAATATTTACTACAGATACTTTTACTCTACTTGCACTACATTTTTGGGCAAGTAATGGTACTTTTACTTGAGTATGATTTTTTAGTACTCTTTCCACCACTGCATATAGATAACATCACTGTAGTCCAATATCAACATAAACGTTGCATCATCCAGCTTCTTTTTAGCATCATAAGAAAGGCAGTTCTGAATTCTAAAATGAAAGCCTAAAATCACTTTTAATTTTTTCACCAATTGTTGAATGTGAGAACTAAAAGAAAGTGTATCATCAATTCAAATTCCAAGATATTCGTACTGGGACACCAATTCAACCTCTGCACCATGAGTAGTTGTAAAGAGAGTAAAAGTGGTTCAGTATGTGATTTTGAACAAAACATTTCGATTTTTTTTTTGTTTGCTCAATGACTTGTACTGAACTCCAGCTTGAGCACAGCAGACCATAATGATAAAAAAACACAATAAGCGAAGAGTCCATTTCCTTTATGGCTGTATTGGCTTGATGTACTTGGGAAAAGCTTGTAAATATTGACAGATGCTTACAGTGTCACAGCTGCTTATCTTCACACTGGTTCTGATGCAGCTAATGTGTGTTGTGTTTTGCCGCTGTGATGTGAATCTATTGCGACAGACGGCAAAATCACCCAGTGCCCTTCTGTCACAATGAGCAATGGCTGCACACATCCGAACAAGCCTGAATCCATGTTGCGCCCAGAGAATAAACAACACCTTTAACTCAAACCCACCTGCGCCTGTGATCTCCCAACATCGGCGCCATCAATCTGTCCCTGCACCACTTCTGCTAACATGTTTTCCACAAACACAGGGAATGTCTTTAATGATGGTCCGAAACTAAATTGCCAATTAAAAAAAGCAATAACTGATCGGAATATGAATTAGCGTAATTATGTGTAATTGTCTCTGTGTAAGTGAGGTCTGCTGTAATTTTTAAATGACCCTGAACGGAGCTGCCTGCTGCTCTGACGTGCTGCAGCACTTAGCTTTCCTGTGTTAATGCATCCGTTACATCATAACGTGAACGCTTTGGCTCCATAATGGGTGTGATTACCTAGATCCGAGATTTAAAGAAAGCAAGTCTATTATTCTTATTTTTCATGTTTGGAGAGAGCACAATAAAAGCCAGTGAAAAGATGTATCTAAAATAAAAACGGCACGTTGACGCCTATTAATCTGTCTGTATTTCATGACTCATCTCACAGATGTCAGGTCGACTGTATCTTTATTGCTAACATTAATCATTTATTGAAAAAAAAAAAAAAAAAACACCAGGTCTGGTTTTACAGGTCTACTGATGGATGGCCAGGGTAAATGTTTTTAAAGCACTGGCTACATTTACATGCAGCCCAATAATCTATCGATGGCTCAATTGATTAAGGAAAAGCCTTCAGGTAAACATTTATCACTCGGACTAAGCTCGACACAAATTACATTTACTTGTGATTGTAAGGGGTGTGCTTTTTTTCTCAATAGCATTCAGAAACATTTTGGGGACACACTCAGTACAATGGTTCACACAGACTTACATTTACTACATCTAGTACCCTGCTAACTATAGCCCAATCCCAATTCTATTTTTGTACCCCTACCCCTTCCCCATCCCCTTGGCCCTTACAATCGAGGGTTAAGGGGAAGAGCTTCCAAATTTACCCCTAAGAATTGGGACAGCACTTCAACACCTGCACGCGTCATCATATGTCATCGCGATCTCTTGCTTCATATGAGATCAGACGATCACGACTGCTGGAGTTATTCTCGTTGTTATTTTTTGGTGTTTATCTTCAGGAAATCACTGAAGGCGTATATTATGTTATCATAACGATCTAATGTGGCAATAAGA
>CAIGQQ010034267.1:2808356-2825911 GCA_903798035.1 Danio albolineatus
GTCCGTTTGTTGAATTTAAGTTACATTGCAACTAATTCTTATTAGATTATAAGTAGACTGTTAGATTGGGGTTAGGGGTAGGGTTAGTGTAAATTGACATGTATTTGCAAAGTTTATTATAGTCAGTTAAATGACTGTTGAATGTCTGTATCAATAGATGTTAAGCAGACAGTCTACTAATACTCAAACCATTGAAATAAAGTGTTACCTTCAATGATTACAGGTTTCCAATAATCTTCAATATATTGTTTTTGTTTGTGTTCAACAGAATAAAATTGGTTAGGATCATGGAGAGTAAATTATGACAGAATTTTCATTTTTGGAAAACTATCCCTTTAAAAGCCTTTATGTATACTGATACTGTAGCAAAGAAAGCAAAAGAAAATCTCTTCTCATACTGCACTCTATTTGGAAAGGAGCATCCCTATGCCCTAATCTTTTCTTATGCCCTAATCTTTTCAAAGGGTTTACCCTCATAGCCCTCATACCCTGATAGAGACTTTAGAAGTATAGGAAGCATGATTCTTTTTACTCTGTAGTGCCCTTCAGAGGTTGATGTATCCCATTTGAATTGCACCGTCTATCTCTTTCCCTGTTTCTGGGGCTTGGAGGCTCACCAACAGCACAAAATGTCTCATTTATATAACCCATTTATTCATTTCAGGTATTTCAGATTTGTGGATTCTCAGCCAATAAGCCCATGCATTTAATCGGCTGTTTCATTAGAAAGAGTGTGAAAATGGGTTATTGCTTTGCCTCCGAGAACAGGTTTGGGAAACACAGCTTCAGCTTAATTATTATTATTTTTTATCTAGTTGTCTAATAAAGCTTGGCATTGTTTATTATGACTGTTGTTGCCTGCTTATTTTGTTTATTTTTCTATTTTTTAAAGCTGGACTGACAGTATAATTTCAGCTGTGGTGGAAAGAGTACAGAAAAACCATACTCAAGTAAAAGTACTATTACTTGCCCAAAAATGTAGTGCACGTAGAGTTAAAGTCTCTGTTGTAAATATTACTCAAAGTATGAGTAAAAAGACCTTTTAAAAACACTCAAGCAGTGAGTAGTGAGTATTATACTGGGAAAGGATGATGCAATTGTAATTTGTGCATGTGTGTGTAGTACTAACATTCTGTAGAGCATTTAGTTCTTGTTCTTGTTTAAGGCCAATTCAGTCATCATACAGTCGACATCTGCCGTGACATGCAATCTAAACAGTCTCTGGGTCATTGCATGTAAAGCAGGGGTGCCCAAACTCGATCCTGGAGGGCCTGTGTCCTGCAGATTTTAGCTCCATTCACAATTAGACAAACCGAAACCAACTAGTCAAGATTTTACCGGGTATTCTAGCTTCTGGCAGGTGTATTGAAGCAAGTTGGAGCTAAACTCTGCAAGGCATTGGCCCTCCAGGACTAAGTTTGGGCACCCCTGGTGTAAAGTATCTTCTTGGACACGTTTATTGCTTGTAAACAGTTCGCTGCATGCCTTAATGTGGTTCAGTATGATGGATTTACTTTCTATGTGTGATCTGATTGAACTCACAGGACTTATTTTCTAATCCCACATAGACAGGAAATAATAAAGTAGTGACCGCAGGTTCAAGGAAAGTAGTGTAGTTAAAGTACCAATACTGCACTAAAAATGTACTCAAGGGAAAGTAAAGGTACACATTTTTTAAACTACTTAGTAAATTACAAATCCTGAGAAAAAACTACTCAATTACAGTAATTTGATTATTTGTAATTAGTTACTTTAAACCACTGAATTTCAGCAATATTTTTTGTCAAATACTAATTCTCGCTGTTTAAGTAAATGTCATTTGGTGCAAAGCCAATATTTATGATAGCCATATATTTATCTATGCACTCACACTGTATACACACTAATCATGTCACTGCTCACATGTGAAATTAACTTGTAAGAACTGTGCGTTGCCTTTGTCATAAGTGTAATGAAATGTCATAGCTTAGCTTTAACTGTGCAACTCCCTCAAAAAAAAAAAAAAAAAAAAATCTGATTGCAATTCAGAAAAAATAATCACCTCTTTCCTCCTGTACACTGCAAGAGATGCATTGCAAAACAAAATTTATTCATTCATTCATTTTCTTTTTGGCTTAGTCCCTTAATCTGGGGTCGCCACAGCAGAATGAACCGCCAACTTATCCAGCATATGTTTCTATGCAGCGGATGCCCTTCCAGCTGCAACCCATCACTGGGAAACACACATACATTCACATTCACACACATACACTACGGACAATTTAGCCTACCCAATTCACCTGTACCGCATGTCTTTAGACTGGTGGGGGAAACCGGAGCACCCAGAGGAAACCCACGCGATCGCAGGGAGAACAAGCTAACTCCATACAGAAATGCCAACTGACCCAGCGACCTTCTTGCTATGAGGCGACAGTGCTACCCACTGTGTCGCCCTGCAAAGCAAATTTTGTCAAAAAAATAAACAAGTGTGTGAACTAAACTGGCTTTGAATGAATAGTGTCTGCTAAATGCATATGCAATAAAGGTCCTGGGTCACTGAATGACATTTGTCCTGAAATTAAAAAGAACAGTTTTGTTTCTCCATGTTTTAGTTTGGAGATCAGGAATTGTGTGGAACCCAGCATTTTTTTGTGTGTGTGTAATATGAGAAAAGTCAGTTTTCCCACATGTACACACTTGAAATCGACTAGTATTTTCAAGAAATCGTACAAGAAATATGGAGCAAAAATACTGAATCTCATTTTGAACTACAGATATTTTGTCATATCAATAGCTACATTTCCATCCACCTATTTTTATGTGCATTTTGGATGTCTGGATAAAAACATGTTACAAAATGTGCATAAATTTTGAAAATGCGCATAAAAAAACACATTTGCAAAACTGAGTAGGATAAACTTTTTATTCAATAAGATGCGCATAAATTCGCAAAGATGCACATAAACGACGATGGAAACACGATTTACAGAACAAATTCCAGACTGAGACTGAGAACACTGTAAAACATCTGAAATGTTGTTTTGGTCAGTCTAAACCAGCAGTTTTAGTGTTATTAGATTATTTATTACCTCCAGAACTGTCAAGAGCGTCTGTGCTCCGCGCCTGACGCCTTCAAATGCTACCACGCATCATTTAAATAGAGAAAAAAAATTCAGGCAGCTTCTCCTACCGCAGCAAAACCCGCTTTTTTCATTTGATATTTGGCACCAGTAATCGAGAAGTGACGATATGGTTCTCTTTGGCTTTTTGGATGGAAACTCTGCTCTATTTGCATGTCATATATGTGATATTCCAGTTATTTAATTCTCATCTTTGGATGGAAAAATTGGTGCATTCAAAACAGGATATTTCACCCACCGAAGGGCACTACAGAGTGAAAACAAACATAGCTGCCATATTAAACTGTCATTCCCATCAAAAGTGCTCAAAACTATCCCCTCCGTAGGGCCCTTCGAGTCCAGTATTTCAAAGTTACAACTGATGGACACTTCGGGCCCCCATGATCCTATGCACAGGGAAGTTTTGTGGTGTCAAAAAGCACATTTGAACCCAAAGGGATCATCCATATGCCCTGATGCTCAGGAGGGTACACCTTTTGTAGGGACTAGGGCAGGGGTATTAATGGAGGCCAGAGCCAGCTCCAAGTGCAGCTCCTCCTGGAGTTTTCATTTATTTAATGTCTTCTTGTACATGACATGGAATACAACCTATTGTGTTTTATGAATGTCTACACCTACCACAAACCTAAACCCAACGTTACAGTAACCTGCTGTGTTTTATTAATGTCTACTACACAAACCCTAAACCCAGCCTATATCCAGTGTAATCTCTCCAATTAGGAGGTCTCTGGGCTGTAGCAATACCTGGTATCTACTACTCAGACTTCAATTCCCAAAGGGCCGAAGCCTTGTAGATTTCAGTTTCAGACCTACTGCAGCACACTTACCTTTAGGTTACAAACAAGCCTGAAAAACTCAATTACTTTGATCAGGTGTGTTTAATTTGGGTTAAAACTAAACTGTGCAGAGCTGCAGCCCTCCAGGAACTTTGTTTGACACCCCTGGATTAGGGTTTAACAATGAACCCTTTCCAATGGAACATTGTAAATGTTTTCTGGCATGAGATCGCTCTGCCCACTTACACCACCTGCAATAGACCACCATCTAAAGTACATTGTGTTCAGTAGAATGATCTGATCTAACTGATGAGAAAAGCAAAACCAGAACAATTTATAGCCTTCTGTGACACTCTCCAGTTTTTTTCTTGACAATTAAATACAGCAAACAGGTTAATGCTGCTGTGTTTATAATACAATGGCTAAATAACGGATGGATAAATTGGATATTTTTTATCTTTTCAGAGCAGCAATATCTCCCTCTCTTTTTCTTGTCTTTTGAAAAATAATCCATCATTGTCTGTGTTGTGGCTTTTTGAACAAAAAGAACTCAACAATTGCATTTATTGTACTTTCTGATTATCACTATTGTTTACTATCACTATTCTGTTTATCACTTGCTGTCAGCTAGCTCTCTGCAAGACTTACACGGTCGCCCACTGAAGCTAAGCAGGGCTGCGCCCAGTCAGTTCCTGGATGGAAGACCACATGGGAAAGCTAGTTCTGTGAACCTGCCATCTGTGTGCGTCCGAACAGGTCCCAGTATATTAATGGGGACTCAATAGTGCTCAGTGAGCACCGTCTTTCGGATGAGACATTAAACCAAGGTCCTGACTCTCTGTGGTTGTTAAACATCCCAGGATGTTCTTTGAACAAGAGTAGGGGTTAACCCCGGGCATCCTGGCCAAATTTGCCCACTGGCCTCTGTCCATCATGGCCTCCTGACCATAATCATATCAACTGGCTTCACTCTGTCTCTACTCTACCAATCAGCTGGTGTGTGGTGTGCGGTCTGCCCCAATATGACTGCCATTGCACTATTGATTCATCTATAAAAGAGTCGACTCATAGTTCCTCAAACGAATCACCGTGTTTACGAGTCTTTAGCCGTTTCGGCATGACATGAACACGAAACATAAGCCCCGCCCATTTGTGCGCACGCAGCCCCAGGAGATTCAAAACCCCCAAACCCGCCCACAAACAACAGCCGCAAGCAAAGGTTGCCAGATTGGGTGGTTTTGAATTTGATTGTGCAGGTAAAAAACCTTTTGGATAGGGTTTGGACTGGAATCAGTCAGCTACATCTGGAAACACAGAAAAGAGCACTGTGCTCAGCTGGATATTATTGGAAGTGTGCAGATGAACCAGAGATGAGACTGTGAAGAGTCAGTGGTTGAAGTTTATTTCTGCAGAAATGCCTCAGCATTATAGCCCAGCCTTGTGCTGTGTTCCCTCTGAGGAGTGCTTCTGAAATTTGAACGCTTACAACGGAGGATTTGTCGACCGTTTTTTAAAGGAAAGATCAGAAAAGATGTATGCAGGGGCGGACTGGCCATAGGGAGCACCGGGACATTTCCTGGTGGCCTGACGGTGAATCTGGCCTGCTATCCAACAAGTGTGAGTAAGTGTGATTAAAACGGTTGCCTCATTGTTTTCTCTAGCTTGTAAATGATGCATTTAATTGTGTTTTGTAACTTGTAACCACTTGTAGTGTATCTGGTTAAATTGTATTCTCATATCACGTCTAAAAGCATGTTGTAAACGCGTTTGTTTACGGATTAAAATGCGTTTGTGAGCTGCGTTTCACTGCTGTTTGTCCTTGCTATGGCTACATCAGCTCTCCTACACACGTGCGGCGGTCTTGTTTCATAATGGTTCAGCTGTTGCCACTGTGTGCACTAATACTGAATGTGTGTTGTTGTTTTAACTTATAGTTAAGAGTAGAGTGATATGCTGGGAGACCGGGGGGTTAGTTTTGGGGGTGAGGTGTCTGAAATACTGGCGCCTACCGGGAAAAACAAGTGTTGGCAGATATGCTCACGCACACACTATGACTACTTCAATATTGATAAGCCGTGGTGGGCATTCTGTCGCACTGAATGATGTCGACTAATTGCAACAGACCTGGTCACAGTCTAATCAGCGCAGTTTAGCATCGCGCTAAGGAGGGGTTTTGGAACAAATGAATCGATGAACGATTCATATAGGAGTCGCTGGGATAATGAGGTAAAAATAAATGCATATTATAAGACAATGAAAGTGTTTTTTGACCATGCATGCATATTAGCCTGCTGTTGGAGACCACCAAAACCAAAATATGACCCTTTTTAATGTATAATATGGGCTCTTTAATGTTTCTTATGTTCAATAATTTTTCAGGACAGACACACACAATGACACATAAGATAAAAATGGTTTCATTTACTATATAACAACTAGTGTTATTCAAGTAAAAAAATAGGAACATCCCTGAATCAGCCTAAATTCATCATTATTTTATTGTGTGAATCAGGTAGAAATAGCTCTTTGAAAGAACAATTGCAGGTGCAATAAATATAAACGCATTTCTCTGATACTTCATAATCTTTCACAAAGTTTTACAGAATTATAGAGCTTAGATCTGCACTACTACACGTCTCAAATACAGCATCCACTCGTTTCATTAAATGGAAGATATCAGGAGGAGCTTTAGTTCAAGGCGCGATCA
Organism: Danio albolineatus; assembly: GCA_903798035.1. Taxonomy (NCBI): domain Eukaryota; kingdom Metazoa; phylum Chordata; class Actinopteri; order Cypriniformes; family Danionidae; genus Danio; species Danio albolineatus. The sequence goes on from CAIGQQ010034267.1 coordinate 2,814,959, forward strand.
ATAAAGCAGAGTGTGAAATAACACTTTAAAATAATTTATTTCAAAAGACATCTACACTGATCGACAGATTAACATGATAGCTATATAAAATATGTACATGAAGCACCACTTGCCGAAATGGCAGAATTGCCCATCTAAAAAGCACTACAGAATGATGCAAAACAAAAGAACAAAGACAACAAAACAGCCTTCAGCAAGAAGAAGCTTTATATTCTGGACTGTGCAGCTCACGGATACATTACTGGTGCTTGTGTGCAGATTGAGGCAGATTAAAGTTGGTCAGTGTCACCTCACATTACGACAGGCGGCAGCTGGACTGTTTGGAAACTCCTCCCTGTGGATTGAAAAAAAGACACTATCAGAGGTCAAGTATTTACTCACAATAGAAGCATAATTTACTGATTAAAAAATAATAATAATTAATCGAGTGATTTGAGGCTCATTGTAAGCGTGAAAATGCATGCATTTCCATCAGTGTTCATAAAGTTTACTTTTTTATCTGACATGATTACCAAATATATCACAGTCAAAAAAATCTGTGAATTTTAAATAGTAAAGAACTGAAATTTCAGCAGCCTGAAAATATGGAGCAGAAAATACATTTATCTTATAATACATTTATATGAAAGTGCATTAAATTAGTGTTTTATGAATCAGAAATGTATTATTCACACTACGTGGTCGGGTTGACATGTCACAGGGCTGTCTATTTAATGTGCTAATTTGATTAGCAATTTGATTCTTCTGTAGAACACAAAAGAGGATATTTTGACTAAAGCTGAAGTACTTCTATAGTGTTTGATTTCCTACAAAGGAAGTCAATATTACAGGTTTTCAGCTTTCTTCAATATATCTTCATTTGTGTTCAACAGAAGAAAGAAACACAAAGGTTTAGAACCACTTGAGTGAGAGTAAATGTTCATTTTTAGGTGAACCATCCCTTTAAAAAACTGTTTTCTTTTTTATCTGAGAGTATATTAATGTTAAATAACATTTGAACAAAACACCAAGTTCATACTGTACGCAACAGTGTTTGTTTTTAGCAGTTATGCACACAAAAATACGTATTAGGAAGCCATATGAAAATAGTATCTATAAAAAAGTCCCCATGTCATACGTTTGCCACCATTTATTTTCTTATTTTAAACATTATTTCATTTAAAAGGGATAGTTCACAATTAAACTAAAATTCTGTCATCATTTCACCCTCATGTCAATTAAAAAAAATTAAATACTGAAGACTATATTATTTGGAAAAAATAACCAAGCTGTTTAACTCTGTGTGGAAAAAATAAAAAAAAAGTACAGCAAAAAATATTTTCTTTTATGCAAGGACGTCACATTCAAATGCTTTATGTGGCTGAGGAAAATGCTCATTTAAAAAGAAAAATTTAGATGGCACTTAAAAGCTTTTGCATCTGAACTTGTGTGATTAATTAGATTAAATTAAAGGGTTCATCCTAAAATGAAAGTTTACAATTCAAACGATTTACTGACCCTCATACAGTTCCAAACCATTATGAGTTGCTTTATTTTGCTGAGCCTAAAAGAAGGTATTTTGAAGACAATTGGAAATTGGTAACCATTGACACTCTAAGTGGGTAAAAAAATAATAAATACTATAGAAGTCAATAGTTACAGGTTTTCAGCTTTCTTCAAAATACCTTCTTTTGTGTTCAACGTTTGACAAAGAAAGTTTAAGTAGACGATCACAGCATTCTCAGCTTTAGATGAAACATTTTAAAGTGCTCGACAACCCCAGAATATAGGACTGCAGCAGGCTGACACAGAGGTTTGTTTAACAGGGGGCACACACACACACACATACACAAAAAAAATAAAATAAAAAATACACTACATAAGTCCAATCCAAATTCTGAGCTCTTTTTAAAACAACCCAATAAACAAAGAGCATTAGAGGTGTTTTTACAAAAAAGGAGTAATTTGGAGAATGATTGAGTTTAAATTGAAATGCCAAAATTGCAGAGTTTCTTAAGCGGTCCGCTAAACTTACTCCTGGAGCATTTACTGGCTACCTGTAGAGATGCATTTTCACTTTCATAGACCAGTAAGAGCTGTGATTATTATGTGCGAGCTGGTGGAGGCATGACGGGAGATGCTTTAGAACGCTGCCTACTCCTGTTTTAATGTGGCAGGACAGTTCACTGTACTCGCCTCGGGAAAACATCATTAAAACATCTTATAAACAATGTCACGTAACCTCAGGACAGCCATCCCATGTCCACACACTCATTAGTCAGCTCTAGAGAACATGTCGCTGAATAGATGGACTACACTAAACCTTCATTATTGTTAACCTGTTATTATTTATTTAATATGTTTGAATGTTTCTCTCGTGAAAGTTTAAATTATTTCGACAACCAAATGAAGTAAAAACTTTAGCATAAGATTATAATATAAGATTATAGATATAGAGATTATAGATATATAAGAAATAAGTTGTTAAATAAATAAGTGCAAATAATTAATACATCTAATTTTTTCACCATTTGATTAAATGCTAGCTTTGATGTTGTTTCCAGTGTTTCCGTTAAATACATCTATTTGAGTGCATCACCATTTACAAGTTAACAATAAAACTATCATGCGAAGTGTTTACTCCGTATTATCCCACAAGAAAAATTACTACAGTAGCTTACAGTAAACACTATAGGGTTGAGCCATATTATAGTACTTAAATTAATTTGTTGCGGCAATTCTATAGTTCTTATGGTAACACAACAACTACAGTAATATAAACAAATGACCAAATGCTGTAGTTCTACAAGATATATTATATAGCAATACACCACACTTGTCTGTAATAAAAACGCAAGTTTAGATGTATTAATTTTATCAGTTCACTATAGTTAATACTATAGTGTGCTATAGTATTCATTAACAAAGAGTTGTAAATACTAGAATATATACAGTATAATACATTTCACTATAGTATTTTTCAAAAAGACTATAGAATTTTTGGTAACACTTTAAAATAATGGTCAATTAGTAAATTATGTTAATAAATACATGTAGCTACTACAGTATTGATGCACCCTTGTTAACGTCAGTTAACTTTAAGCTAAATAACACTAGTTCTTGTGGGAACACTTTATTTTGATGGTCCCTATTGCACATTTCTCTGACTAAAAGTTGCCAATTACTTCTCATTTGAGTATTAGTAGACTGTCTGCTTAATATCAACTGATACTGCTCCTTCACCAGACATTTAACTGACTATAAGAAACTTTTCATGTGCATGTCAGCTTACACTAACATTAAACTCAACCTAAAGGTCTACTTATCTATTGACAATCAGTTTGCATGTAGATGCAGTGTAACTTAAATTCAACAAAATGGCACAGTCGAAATAAAGTGATAGTGTTCATGTTAATTCACTTTGCATTAATTAATGTTAACGAGCAAAATTGTTGAGCTATGATTAATAAATACTTTTCAAAATTATTCATTCTTATAAACGTCATATATAAGTTAATGTCAGCGAATACATTAACTGCAATTAACTAATGGACCATTATTCTGAAGTGTTAATGTATATTATTAATGTGGGATGCTTTAGAGTGTATTTGTGACCGAATAATAATTAAAAAATAAATATATTTTCTAGGGGTGGGAACCTACACTGGTCTCAGGGTTCAGTTACGATTATCATGCCATGGATTCGGTTCAATATCTCGGTGCATCACGATGCATTGATGATGCTTTCCATTCATAATTAGATTTTTTCATAACAACACAAGATAAACACTCGTTTTGAATGTTTTAAATTAAATTAAATTAAATTCAATTCAATTCATTTTTATTTGGATAGCGCTTTTACAATGTAGATTGTGTCAAAGCAGCTTCACATGCATTTTTAAAAAAAGATTGAAACAGTGTCAGTCCAGTTTTCAGTGTTGAAGTTCAGTTTAGTTCATTTCAGCGTGGTTTAATAATCACTGCTGAGAGTCAAACACCGAATAGTAATCCATCGATGCGCAGCCCTACAAGTCCCGAACCATGCAAGCCAGAGGCGACAGCGGCGAGGAAAAAACTTCACCAACTGGCGAAAGTGAAGAATTAAAAAACCTTGAGAGAGACCAGGCTCAGTTGGGCACGACCAAACAAACAAAACTCCAATACATTCACAGAAGAGAACATGAGCATTTATAGCAAATAGACTAATGTAAATATTATCCCGCTTGCTTTTTGAACTCGAGTTCTTATACTCCTATCATTGGTCACTGTCTTCACCCGCTCAACAGAAAGGGCTGCGATTGGCTTTAAAAATGAAAGCGATGCTCACCGATGAGTGACACAGGAAGAACAGCTGTGGTTGGAGTCTATTTGTGCATAATATGCTGTTATCACATGTAATCCGTAATAGACGCGGTGTAGAAAACTCACATCACAGACACTCTCGTGTCTGGATCCACAAGTATCGCTTTAACAGCCGAGAGGAGAGGAAAAGTTACCTTACGAACATGCCAGCGGGTCAAATGTGCAATGTGTGTGTGTGAGAAAGAGAGATGCAGAGATTTACAGCATTTCTCCCTAGTAGTGAAATAGCGGCTCATGCTGTACCTTCTTCAGTGTCAGTGAAAGACTGTCCTCCTAACGTACCAGCAGTGAAATGTGCACAATTATCTGCTTTTAAGTAGTAGGAGCATTTTATTAACTCTCCCTCACCTCCTTCGCCATAGTGTTCAACCGCAACATCGTGCATTGAAGATAAATGATGTCAATACGTTATAACCGCTTATGATCTATTACTGAACCGATACTGTCCACATCTGCATCGAGGTGCACCGAAGAAACAATAAATTGACACCACTAACATTTTCTCTTAATAAGACATGCAAACCCAGCCCAGATCAACTGCACTGCACCTCTGTCACCCGACCCAAAAAATAGATTCAAATAAAACAATTAAAGTAAATAGTACACAGAGACAGGGAGAATTGATTAGAACCGTTAGGCCAAACATATTTCCCTCTTAAATTCTTGTTTATTGAGAAGTCTCTCTGTAAATAAGCAATAATAGTGCATTTCCAGATGCACAGCCAGATGTTGCCACCACACATCCACTTTCACCGTCTTAGATGGTCATACTTAAAACCTAGCTAAATATTTACTCCTATAATAATACAAATATTCTTAATAATAATAGTAATAGTGAACCGTTCTACAGTACCACGCACCCAAAAGATGGAGACAAACAGAGATGCCACAAGGGCTGCATGTACCTAGATGTGGTCCTGTTAGCATAGTATGCTACTGACTGCTAAGGTTTCTGGCTACCTGTTGTCTCTGCTGCTGTCGCCTGTATTCTTCTTCACTAGCAGCGAGAGCCTGAGCCAAGGCCAGATCCTCCTGCTCCTGAGGGCTGAAACACACACTGCTGTCAGCATATCTTTCATTTAATCATTGCAAACAAAACCCACATAAATCTCTGGCCTCTGTTTTTGTCTTCATGCGGACATACTTGTCGATTTAAACTGAACGCCACTAATTTGTTTTCAAAAATAATCTGAAGCATGTAAAAACGATATATATGGCTATGAAGATAAGTTAAGACCACTGGAAAACTCCCAGTATTTCTGCATTCATCTGTAATGGGTTTGACTAAAATGGTAGAATTTATTCAATTCTGTAATACACACACATACAATTGAAGTCTAAATTATTAGCCTCCCCTGAATTATTAACCCCGTTTTTTTATTAACCCCATTATTTCTGTCTAAAGGAGAGAAGTTTTTCATCACATTTCTAAACATGATACTTTTAATAACTCATTTCTAATAACTGATTGAAATACTGATAGGGTAATTAGGCAAATTATTGTATAACGATGGTTTGTTCTGTGGACTATCAAAAAAAAAAAGTGGGTTAATAATTTTGACCATAAAATGTTTTTTAAAAAATTAAACACTGCTTTTATTCTAGCTGAAATAACAAATAAACCTTTCTTTCAAAAAAAACAAATATTATCAGACATACTGTGAAAATTCCCTTGCTCTATCAAACAACATTTGGAAAATATTTTAAAAATTAAAAACATTTTACATATATTAATATGTAACTGCATTTCTTTTTTCAGAAAAAGAGAATTGGTCAGAGAATCAAATGTTTAAATTAGTTGTGAGTGTAAAATTTGGTTTATTCTGAAATTTCGGCCATGAAACTATATGCGCGCAGGCTGATAGTTCACCTAATCTGCTCCTGCGTCATTAACTACAGGGTGCACGAGATTGGTTGCTGTCACCTTGGCAGCCACTGAGCTTGCTCTGCATTAGTTTAAATGCTCCGCGTCATGCTACACTGTTAAGCTGCAGCGTGTTTTCTAAGACCCCCTTCCACCCTAGCTCCACCTGTGTTTAGATCTGCTACAGGGGTTACATACATATTACAGCAGCAGCAGCGTGTTATACTCTCAGATGGCATGTCTTTGTATGTACTGGCAGTAGCAGGTCTCCGTACTTGCTCTGCCATAATAATCAAAGCAGCAGCAGCAGATCTATACTGCCAAGATCAAACACATCAACACTGCCATATACATATTTATTACCACTTCGAGTGTTTATGACAGATATATTGACAGAAATAGAAATATTGTTAAAACCATCTGAAGCTAGAATTTTTTTTTTTTTTTTTTTATAATCTCTCAAAGCATGGCATGTTTCATTTGTTTTTGTTGTATTATGCATAAAAAAGCTCTAAATGACAAAGAATTAAATTAACAAACCTATATAGAATAACACATATACTACACACACAGTTTTTTTTTAAATCCATTTTATTAGTTAATTATTATATGATGGTCTAGTGGATTAAAGGAAATACCTTAGAGTAGGCTGGCTTGCTCGAGCAGATTCAGCCAGTGATATTTCTAAAGCTCTCTGGAGGGCCTGCTCCTCCGTCTGAAAAACACAACAATTCATGGTTTAAAGACTTTTGTAAAAACACTTTAAGCTACTAAACAACCATAAAATGAGCAACGCACCAGGCCAGCTTGATAGGACACTGATGGAGGAATAACATTCTGTGCTGTGGGAGACACCATGGGTGGAGGAGCAGTATTTGTCCTTTGTGCACTGAAAGGCAAATTTATTTCAATTCGATTATTTCTTTATTTCAGAGTCTCCGTTTTAAGTCAAAGATTTAAAAAATACCTTGTACTACTTAATCTAAGATTCACAAAGATTTCAGTAAATTAAAGAATTTGAAGAAAACACACTCTATATGCACCAGACACTTTCATATAGCTTTTTTTTACCAGAACGCAGCAAGATAACACAAAAGTTTACTTTTTTCAATCACTTCACCCTCATGTCATTCTAAACCCGAGACTCTTGTGAAAAACACAAATCAGGTTATTTTACATGAAATACAAGAGCTTTATTCAACAGTTTCTTCACCTCTTTGTCAGTATATATGAAACTATATTAATTATAAAAAGCACTATACAAATCAACTTGAATTGAATAGAGTATAGGGCACGTGTTCAAACTGCTGACGTATTACCTCAAATGGGCCTGTGCTGCGTTTCAAACAGAGGACGCTGCGCATGGGCATCAGCAGTATATCACTATACAGTGCACGCAAATGCGCACCCTATACTGACACTGAGAAGAAACTGTTGGATAAACTTGTTATTTTTTCTTCATATGCGCACAAAGGTGTTTTCATAGATTGATAATTGAACTGAAGTGGCATGGACTATTTTGAGTATTCCTAGTCAAACACACCTGAATTAACTCAGAACATATGAAGAGACTCCAAAACCTGAAATGAATGGTTCAGATAAGGAAGACATCCGAAATATGTACTGTTGATGTGCCTCCAGGATCATAGTTGAAAAACACAGCTTGTTTAGTCGGTTTAAGGTTATGTGTATAGTCAATTTTTAGTATATGTTCAGCTTTAATACATTAGCTTTTGTAATTTTTTTTTTTATTATTATTCTAACATCTGGAGTTGTTTGTTTATATTTAAGTTTATTTATCTAGCACTGAGGTCTTACAAGAAGTTGTTTCTTTCATTAAGCCCAAACATAGTGGAAATGGCAAAAAAAAGTAGAATGTAGAAGAAAAAAAAACAAAAAAAACACATGCCCTTAAAAAGTACATTATATTGAAAAACTGCAGAACAACTGTTTATACTGTACAAACACGACCTTCCACGCCACTCACACCTTAACTTTTTCTCGTTTTGATTGTACACACACACACACACTTTTGGTAAAGCTACCTTGGAGAAATAATTATAGTGAAAAGCGCTCTAGAAATGAACTTGAACCGAATTGAATTTATAAATAAAATTTAACCTAAAAATTAGATGTCTGTCATCATATGCTCACCCTCAAGTGGTTTCAGACCTTATGTAAATATCCTTGTGTTCAACAGAATAAAGAAAGGAAAGGTTTGGAAGCACTTGAGGGTGAATAAATGATGAGAATTTAATTTTTGGGGTTAACTACCCATCAAAGTACTAAAAAGTGAATATGTGGAAGTGTTTATATTGCCAGAAACCCCTTTTAAAAGCATTTCCTCAAGTTTCTAAGTGGTGGCATACATTGAACTCACACTTCTGAGGACATTGTGTTTTCAGAATGTACTTACCTACTGCTCTGAGGTCTGGCATTTCCAGTGACTCCATTAGACATGTTCCTAGAGCTCCCTCTAGTGGATGAAGCTGCAGTGTTACTGGAAGAAGAGGTCTGAGCCCTCATTAAAGCTGCATGCCTACAAAGCAAAACAAACCCCACCATTAGTAGACTCCTAGTCCTCCTGAGAGCTACACTGATCCGCATGAAAACTAGGCTCACCCTGATTTAGAGACTGGCTTGCTGTCAGTCTTACAGTCGTGGTCGAGTGGATGTCTGTGTTTGAGACAGTAGTTTAAGTGGCACTGGTCACACGTCACCCGGATCATTTCCTTCTGCTTACAGCCGCCCTTCGAGCATTTATTTGTAAAGATCTGCAGGAAGATAAACAACTGCGTTGGTGTTCATTTTGAAGGGATGTCATGATCTCTCTCCTTCCTCCATGCGTTTGGTGTACCTTTCGTTTCCTCTGGGCAGGGTCCGATTTGCAGTCTCTGTCTATGTGCTCGCCGACTTTGATATCTGGCATTTCTCCTCTTCGGATGGGAATGGGGGTGTTGCACAATGGACATACAGGAACCTGGACGTCCTGTACAAAAAAAAAAAAAAAAAAAAAAACTTGTACCAGATACATACAAACTCAAAAGAAATAAAATAAATGGTTTCATTTAACGCGGATTACATTTTACAGCATTATTATCTTTACTTCTGAAATTTGCATTCAATCATAAATACTGGAATTTACAGGACAACACATAGTCGTGTGTAAATCAGACTCCATAGTTTTTCATGATTTTTTTTTTTGTGATTTTATTTGCGATAAAAATGAGATTTTGATATTTGACTTTTTTTGTGGTCGTAATTCTCAGAAATTTGAGGACAATTTTGTGATTTAAAAATATATATTAAATAAAATAAATATTCTTTACTTTGGTCTCATGTCGAGTGAAGATCTAAAATGGTAGGGATTAAGCCAAAGGAAGGTTGTACAAGTCTTATTTTTAATTTTACACTCCCCAGAGCATCTGACATCAAGTACCTCACATGCACTCATGGATATTAAATGCAAACTGAAACAAATATCATATTTTGCGAAAGCATGAAAAACTAGGGTGTCTGGTAAGTACTTTAATAGAATATTCATTGATAGTTTTTGGGATTCAATGGATTAGACATGCTTTTAAATAAATACAATTTTATCAAATCATTGAAAATAGGATTCTTATCAGAAAAAGATCTAATAAAAAAGACTTGAGAACAATATTTTTATTTACACTAAATGTTTAATTTACTAACTTTTAAAAATTAATGGTTTGAAAGTTTAGAGTTTCTTGCCACATCAGATTCAATGGCTATTTCATAGGAAAAACAAGCAAAAAAACAAACAAACATACAAACAAAAAAAAACCCCAGACAAAACGGCTTTTTGTAAACAGTTTATGAATAACATTTTTCTATAAAACTGTTTTATAACAATAGAAACAGCAATAACAAAGATCATTTTAAGTATTAAATATTACATATTACAGCACTGTGGTGCAGTGGGTAGCACTCTCGCCTCAAAGCAAGAAGGTTGCTGGTTTGAGCCTCGGCTGGGTCAGTTGGCATTTGTGTGTGGAGTTTGCATGTTCTCCCCGTATTTGCGTGGGTTTCCTCCGGGTGCTCCGGTTTCCCCAATAAGTCGAAAGACATGCAGTACAGGTAAATTGGGTAGGCTGAATTGTCCGTAGTGTATGTGTGTGAATGGAAGTCTGTGTGTTTCCCAGTGATGGGTTGCAGCTGGAAGGGCATCCGCTGCGTAAAAACATATGCTGGATAAGTTGGCTGTTCTTTCCGCTGTGGCGACCCCAGATTAATAAACGGACTGAGTCGAAAAGAAAATAAATGAATGAATGAATGACTATTACTTTGGCACCGTGCTTCTCAGAATATTACTAATAGTGATATAATAATTTTTAACAGCACATTTAAAAGACTATGATGGTGTGGGTTTTCTGATGGATGTCTGCTCCAGGATGGTGTTTATAATTATTAATAAAGTTGAAAGTTTAAGGGCCTAGACTATATGATGACCTTACGCCCCACTCACACGGGGCGTCAGCGTCAACGCTTCCCATTCACTTTGAATGGGTGACGTCAGGCGTTGCCGAACTGCATTCTGGATCCGTCGGCGCCGCTTCAGCCACATTGCTCGCCTCAGAAGTTGGGACTTTCTCAACTTTTCAAGCGCCAACGGAAGCTTCAGCCAAATAGATCGCTGTATTCAAATACACCAGCTCCGACAGTAGCCGATTGTTGACTAATTTCATTGGCTGACGCTGCTATGACGGTCGCGTCAGCCCCAACTC
>CAIGQQ010034267.1:2831629-2836629 GCA_903798035.1 Danio albolineatus
CTCTCTCTCTCTCTCTCTCTCTCTCTCTCTCTCTCTCTCTCTCTCTCTCTATTCAATTCAATCCAATTAAATTCATTAATAGCTTTATTGGCATGACAAATGTTACAAATGTATTAAAGCATTTATGAAGCTTACATAAAAAGTAACATACATATAAAATAAAGCACATACACAGTAAACACAGTAAATAGTAGTAGTAAAAAAATGATATTTATATATAATAATTAAATAAAAATATAATATATCATATTATTCAATATATCATATGATTCATATAAATCAATGAAAAAGAAAATAATAGATCAGTATAAACTGTACATTTAACAATCAACATTTTAGGATAAACAGTAATAAAAACTATAATAATCAGTATCTCTCTCTTTCCCTGATTTAAATAGCAAGGGGCATTGTGCACATCAAAACAGGCAAAGCAAAAAAGTATCATTCAAGCTTTTTACAGTACATATTCTACTAAATCATCATTGCAATTGTCAGCATTTTCTTGACTAACTGTAATGTAATAGCACTTTTCTTCTCAGTAATTGTGATGGTTTACAGTTACATTACTTCCAAAGAAAACTACAAACAAAAGTGTAAAAAAAACTTTCCTTTTTTAATCCATGAGATTCACTTCTGCTTATCTAACATTACTATATTAGACAATAATGTAATATATGATAATAATCTAATATATTGACCTCTTGACTGTTCTATAGAAATGTAAAATATATGTTAGTATTACTTGCTACGGTCACATTTTTTTCCAACAGGGACAATGCCTATTAATTAACAAATGATGATAAGAGAAATAACAGAATTGAGTTCTTGAATAAAACACCCCAAACTTCATTAGGTTTATATGGTGTTTATTTTTTTTCTGACTCATGCACTTTGTTTTTTCTCCACAAGGTGACAGTAATGTAGTTTTTTTTCTCCTTATGAATGAACTGTAGAATAGCTTCAAATGTAATACTTGTACAGCATTTTATTCATTCATTCATTCATTCATTTTCTTTTTGGCTTAGTCCCTTTATTAATCTGGGGTTGCCACAGCGGAATGAACCGCCAACTTATCCAGCATTTGTTTTACGCAGCAGATGCCCTTCCACCTGCAACCCATCTCTGGGAAACATTCACACACACTCATTCGCATTCACACACTACAGGCAATTTAGCCTACCCAATTCACCTATACCACATGTCTTTGGACTTGTGGGGGAAACCAAAGCACCCGGAGGAAACCCACGCAACCAACTGACCCTGCCGAGGCTCGAACCAGTGACCTTCTTGCTGTGAGGCGAACGTGCTACTCACTACGCCAATCGTGGCGCCTGTACAACATTTTAGTTATATTAAATTACAAATATGCCCATTAATGAACACATAATATGATTTTTAATATTACATCAAAATTGTGCAAATAAAATACACATTTATTTTGAGAATTAATCTCAAATAAGGGTATAAATATTTTTTTATGTTAAAAAAAGGGTTTTTACAAGCTGTCATGCTAGATTTGCCATTGCTTTAGGTTTTTGTATACTTTTCTAAACTTAAATGTTATACTTATAATCAATATAATATTTTAAACTCATAATCATCAATCCAATATTTTGCCACATTTGCTTGTCATGATGTATGATCACATTTCAAATAGAATTTGGCTTATAGAAGTTTTTATAACTGACTAAATTTGTCTTATGTGTCACTTTTACAAAGCAGCACATTTATAGAAAGTCAAGATTAGATTGTTTATTAAAAAAAGTTTTGATAAATGATAATGATAAATGGGGGCGCCACAGTGGCGTAGTGAGTAGCACGTTCACCTCACAGCAAGAAGGTCGCTAGTTCGAGCCTCGGCTGGGTCAGTTGGCATTTCTGTGTGGAGTTTGCATGTTCTCCCCGTGGTTGCGTGGGTTTCCTCCGGGTGCTCCAGTTTCCTCCACAAGTCCAAAGACATTAGGTATAGGTGAATTGGGTAGGCCAAATTGTCTGTAGTGTATGAGTGTGAATGTGTATGTGTATGGATGTTTCCCAGAGATGGGTTGCGGCTGGAAGGGCATCCGCTGTGTTAAACATATGCTGGATAAGTTGGTGGTTGATTCCGCTGTGGCGACCCCGGATTAATAAAGGCACTAAGCCGACAAGAAAATGAATGATAAATGATAATCTCATAGGTGACATGGTGACTCAGAGGTTAGCACGGTCACCTCACAGCAAGAAGGTCACTGGTTCGAGTCCCGGCTGGGGCAATTGTCATTTGTTTGTACACGCTGTGTTCGCGTAGGTTTCCTCTGGGTGCTCCGATTTACCCCACAGTCCAAAGACATGCAGTACAGTTGAATTGAATTAACTAAATTGACCATAGTGTATGTGTGTGGATGTTCTGCCTTTCCCCACAATTCAAAGACATGTGCTATAGGTGAAATTTGATTAACTAAAATTGGCCGTAATGTATGAGTGTGTGTGTGTGAATAGTGTGTATGGGTGTTTCCAGTACAGGGTTGCAGATGGAAGGTCATCCGCTGTGTAAAACAAATGCTGGATAAGTTGGTGGTTCATTCCGCTGTAGCGACCCCTGATGAATTAAAGGAACTAAGCCGAATAAAAAAATGAATGATAATCTTATAGCCCTTTTTATGTTGCCTTTGTCTCATATGAAAGACAAGCATAAACCTTGAGCTACAGATTCACACCATGTTATTTTCAACTTCATCCACAATTGTAAATTCAGCATACAAACATGTATAACTTTCATTGTTTTGTGCAACTAGGCATTGGACGATACCGTTTTCAAGGTATACAGTGGTTTGGAAAAAGTCAAGGTTTTCATACCGCCAAAATTTTCTGCTATACCGTTCCTAAGGTATGTGTAAGATTTTTTTATTTACATTTTTTTTAGGTGTAAATTGTAAAGAAATCTCTCTGTGTTTTTTAAACGAATGAAGAGTGCAGAAGTCAAGGATTCACTTGAACTATTTAGCCTGACATGTTTACTGCTCCAAAATACTTTAAATGTTTCTCAAAATAAAATATATTGTGTTCAAAGGGAGAAATGGTTTTGTTTTTTAGCCAGACATTTAAAAAGAATCTATTTTACAGCAGTAATCACAATAACGTCATACCGTGAAACCGTGATATTTTTATCCAAGGTTATCATACCGCCAGAATCATATACCGGCCCATGCCAACAGTATGTGCAACATAAATGAAGATCATTTGAACAATATCTCAATTTTTTCTGTCAGTGGGGTTCAGCATTCTTCATAAAAGAAATTGAGCAAATGATTGCATAACTTTCATTTTACGGTGAACTTCCCCTTTAAAAAGCATGCATCTAGACAGGAAATGAATAATGAATGTAGTCAGGAAGATTAACAGCCAATGTTCAGGCTCCGAAACACATGGATTCCGAAACCCTCAATAATCTCTAACAGGTTAATTAGTGTATTGATCACTCAAGCAATGATCCAATTTAAAGATCTGAAATTCCTATATTTGCAGGGTAGGTTTACACAACACGCATAAACTCCCCTCGTGCGAACACATTTAAATAATTCGAAACAAAGAGCACCCAGTCGTCGCCTCTTATTATGCAACAGTGCTCAGTCATGCTCCTGGAGGCCCGTGTAAAAGATCACTTTTGAGCTCATCTCAGATTCTTCCCTGGTACAAGAGCACCTGGCTCATAAGCTGCTAATTTTGCTGCCAGATGGCACCTCTCAGAGAACACCTGCTTCATCATCGGGATTCCTTTACGTTGGCGAAACTCTGTCTGCTTGAATAGTAAAATGATTGTAATAATTTCATATCCGCTTATTTATAATTTATAATCTTTATTAATTATTTATTAATTGGACTTGTGGGGGAAACCGGAGCACCCGGAGGAAACCCACGCAACCACGGGGAGAACATGCAAACTCCACACAGAAATGCCAACTGACCCAGCCGATGCTCGAACCAGTGACCTCCTTGCTGTAAGGCGAATGTGCTACTCACTACGTCACCGTGGCGCTCCAATAAAATACAATTTATGGGAAATTAAATAAATACTATGAATAATTCTCATTAACACCCAGCAACAGCTGTATTCCTTCTAGCAACAATCACTGTGAAGGCCATGACGTGCACTTGTTTTGTCTCTGAATTTTTCATATATTGAATTTTTTTTGGAACCACTATAAAGTGAAGTTTTGTTGTCCTTTGCTGTGACACCCCTGTTTATTGAAATTGTTCAACAAATAGCACTATATGAAGATACAGTGTGTCCATACAAGCAATAAAGATAAATCACTCTAACAATATTTGTATTATTAAGAGTTGTTTTTCCTAATTTTCTGCTGCCACACCATAGGCCATATTTAAGATATAGTTCAGTAAAACTAAATAAATATATATATTTTACTGACTTTACTTAATTTTTTTTGTCAACTTTTATTGTGTATTGTATGGAAAAGCACCCATTAAAAATGTGGCTAATTGTTCATTAAAGGATATTTTTAAACACATAATAGTTAAAGACATCTGATAAGTGTTACCAAATGAGCTCCATTTTATTCTGAAGATTGATTAATGTTAAGTTATAATGAGAACACAACAAGCAATTGCAAACTCTTTACACCTGCTTGGATTATAATGAAGGCCATAATATAATGTGACTAAAATATTTTAGGATAAATCATACATTTGGCTCTAACACATTTTTATAGCACATGATCAAACTTTATTCACTCTGAAGTGCATTCAGTGACCCATGCAGTGACCAACTCCTAGAGTCCAACTATAAACAAATAAGTCTTTCTTTGTTTTGTCCTTACATTCAGTTGAGCGCATCCAGAAATATAAGCTAGGCAGTGACTCTAAATTGGATAGTAATTACTGCCACGACAAATTGAAGGGAAGCAATCCAACGTATTTTCTATTATGAGATAGTATTATTCTTGGTTAATAATCCCTTTATGCATGATTGAATTTTGATAGGCTGTCTGCATGATAATTGC
>CAIGQQ010034267.1:2841629-2844177 GCA_903798035.1 Danio albolineatus
ATATCTAATTTTCTGTTAAATGTCGAGTGGCTTCTAATTAGCTATTCATGTAATTAAAAGTTCATTTATTCCTCCAGCAGTATCAAATGAGTAGGTTCACATCATTCCCTCTCCTTATATTTAAAGCGACTCGTGACGCTTCGAAATTAAATCTGACAACTCTGTTTGACGAATATCTTCGGGATGACTGGTGGCAAGTTACCAGAGAATCGCCACATAAATAAAAATGCTATAGCCTATAGATTGTCGGTCAATTTGTCAACACTGCGCTATGAATCTTACCTCCTCGCATGGCAAAATTTCGACTTCAATCGCAACGGGTGTGTATTTGTTTTCCCTCGTTTTCCTTTTCTTTTTTGTGTTTGTGTACAAAAGATTTTAAATGAATAGAGGGACATTGTCTCAAACGGTGATGAATCCGCCGCTCTGTGTGGCTGCAGTCCGAGGTGAGATTTCAGTGTCTATTTAGCGTTTAACTGGGTATCAAATCTGATCGCTCTCCCTCTAAGGCCCCCTGTGTAGTCGTGATGTAGTTCTTATCAAAGCCCTCCTGTCTTGTTGTGACAGCTCTGATATTGTTTATTGAGGTGGATGTCAGGTTTAATTAGCAATCGATATGGAAAGCGTTTTCAGACTACGTCTCTGACGTCAGCACCGATTAACGCTTCTCATTGGTCTCAAATTCCCAGAGCCTAAGCTAATTATTGGAAGCTTCGTGTTGATAAAGAACAGCTCATCCTACTCTCCACATCATGTCCCCTCCTCGCCGGCCACTCTCGCTGCATGTTTTTTAAATTCACATCACCAACCACCAGACGTCGTTTCCTTTTGCCTGGGAGATGATGGACAGCAGGATACTGGATCCACCTCATGCCCAGTTCGGAGGCTCGCTCGGTGGGATGGTGAGCTTTCCGTACCATCTAAGCCACCATCATGTGTACGAATTAGCCGGTCATCAACTTCAATCTGCAGCCGCGGTTCCTTTCTCAATAGACGGATTACTTAACGGCTCCTGCACGGCTTCTGTGGTGAATTCTAACCCCCTCTTGTCGTCTGGCTGCGGTATGAATGGAGATAACCACCAGTACAAACTGACAGGTAAGCAAACAAACACTTGCCCTGAACTAGCATTACGATTCGGACAAAAAGGGGATAAAAATGTTTTTTGTTGTCATGTTCTAAAGCAAATATTTTTTTTAGTCGTAAAGCTTTGAAGAATTGCCCGGGGAAACAAAAGAAAGCATTCTCCCGTTGTTCAAGCTAGTTTAGTAGTATTTAAGAGACTGACTTTAAAAAGAAGAACAGCTTATATAAAATATTTTACAAAACCGTTGACAGCACCTACTTCCTATGTTTTCTTTCGTATCAATTTCTTGTTTTTGTCATTAAAAAAAGAAGAATATCCATGGCTTTCATTTTCCTATTTTCCTTTCTGACACGTAAACTAGCCTAACAGTAAAGGCTCATGCAGAAAAATAAACACTAGCAAAAAATTTAAGTGGAACCGCTGTTTTGGTGAACATAACTCTGCAAGTTATAAGCAATGCTAATTTATTGTTTCTCACATAGATTCGGGGGATCCAGACAAGGATAGCCCGGGTTGTAAAAGAAGACGAACTCGTACCAATTTCACTGGCTGGCAGCTGGAAGAATTAGAGAAGGCTTTTAATGAAAGTCACTATCCAGATGTGTTCATGAGGGAAGCACTTGCTCTAAGATTGGATTTGATAGAATCGAGGGTGCAGGTAAATACGCTTAATTAATATTTCACTTGCATGGTGTGCAGGTATTAAAGTCGCATGAATTAAAATATTTATGTCAACACAAGATGGTTTATGTATAAGCCCGTTTTTAATTCTGCTCTGTGTGTTTGATTCGCTATATAAAAACTGTTTTGGTACTGCTAATTTTAGAAATTGTTGTTTTAAATTTGTACTAGCTTCTGTATTTGTTTACAAGCAAAAATGGCTTGGGAATCGTCTTTATGTTGTTTCAAAGACAATGCAGGCCCAACTGTTAAGAAACGTGTTTAAAAATATATATATTATCATCTTGTACATTTATTTTAGTGAAACGTTTTGTTTTATTCGAGGGAAAATTTAAATGAATTATTTTGCATAATTCTTAAAATATTTTTAAAATAATTTGTAATATATAATAAATTAAATTAAATGTAGGCTGTGATCTTATAAAATCTGCTCTGATCAAAGCACATGTTTCTGCAAGCAAAATAGCCAGTTTGTCTATTTATCGTAACAGTCTGAAATAGCAGAAACATTTGACCTATAAATAAAAACCAATTGCATAAAAAATATGTGGCATATTGTAATTCATTTATGTTATTGGATGCGGCCTACCTTTGGAGCAGCATTCATATTTATGAGTGAGATGGGTATTCCTACATTATTTTGAAATTGTGGTTGTTTGTAAACTTGAGTTATTTTCATTCTATTGAAACAATACTACATTTCTAATGCAAATTATATAAATATACAACACCCTATAAAAAGACTGGCATTGCACTTTTTATATAATAGTATTTCTATAT
>CAIGQQ010034267.1:2849577-2859747 GCA_903798035.1 Danio albolineatus
TTAATGTGTTTTAGTATGTTTATACACATTTAATAATTCCATAATTTTTATAATCAAATGCTGGCTTCATTCACTTATTGGATATATAAAACCACCACTGTATTAAAAACAAAACAAATAAAGATATCTCACTAAATTATGGACATTATTGTCACAAAAGTGTCATATATGCATTATAACCAGTAGATTTTTTTCATACATATTCTTGACCCGGTGTAAGTCAGCATGATAAACATGACCCAAATGTTAACACTAACTCCCCTGGTCATTGTGGTTATTAAAAATCTAACAGCCTGTGACTGCTGCTTTGCTCTTCTTTTCTAATTATCACCTTGTGAGATGTGTTTCATTACCTAGATTTCATCTGATAAACCACTGAATTCTGGCCAAAGGAGAATTTGTTGGTCCATGACAACAGTCTCAATGTAAGATTCACGAGGGGCCAAAACATCTTTAGATCTTAATGACATCAGGCGTTGACAAGTTATATTAAAATAGAAATATTAAAAGGCTGTGTTTTAGCCAGAGTTTACATTTTGCTTAATATATTTCAGCAAATAAGGCACTTTAATGCAATCATTTTAATTAAAAGCTTACTGCAAAATCATAATGAAAAAACAAAATGAACTGACACAAACATGCCAGATTGTGAAGTAGTCTTACTGTGTTTTAGAGCTTTGATTATTTTTTCAACTTATTAACCTGCTTAATGTTTGTATTAAAGCAAAATTGCTAGTGGCAAACAATTTAAAAATTAGAGTGATAATGCCACAACAATGAAAAGCAATTAGTATTACTTCATTAAGTAGAAAACATCCATTTGCACAAGTGCACAGTTTTATCCCTTTTGTCAATTAAAAAAGGACAACTTAGAAATTCTCACTTTCTCTGGATTTACAATTTCCAGTTTTGTGAGTAAAACATAACTTTTGTTTTGTTCTGCAATACAGAGGTATTTTATTGTGGTTGCATATAGGTCTGTCACAATAATCAATAAATCGACTTATCGCACAATACATGGACATGACCTCAATAATTTTTGGTGACGCAATATATATCGCCCATACGTAAAAAACAATTCTTGCAACATTTTAGCTGATTGCACAACCTCCTACCTCTATTGGAGGTGTCAGTGTCAGTATGGTTGAAAAAACACTATAGTATTTACCATAAATGACTAAAGTATGTTTTGATGTGGGTGCCTGACAACTGTAAATAGATCTGATAGCAGATATCGCCGCCTCTTTTACTTTTTACCTTGCATTTTTTTTGTTAACATTTATTATTATTTGTTTAGGATATGCGTTTTCACATTCTGATTCCAATGCCTAATCATTAAATTGTTAAAATGACTAAATTAAATTAAATATTCTTAAAAACAAAATATGATGTGTTCTTTTGAAGAGTGTACTTGCGTTATGATGCTATTATATTGCCATTCTGGCATTATATAATGAGTGGCCTAAAATGGTCTTAAAATGACAATAATATTGTTTATTGTCGATTATCGTGATATATTTTGGTGCGATATATCGTACAACAAATATTAGATATCGTGACGGCCTAGTTGCATAAGATAGCAGCAACTTTTGATGTCCTCACTTGTTTTTGTTGATTTTTGGACCACACAATAAATATGTACTGCTTGAGCTGCAGAAGATTTAAGAAACCAATTTGTTGTGAAACCATTCTGATTTTCAACACCAACAAATGGGAACACAAAATATTTTTTTATTAACAGATTTTCTGAAAAAAAAGCTCTACATTTTAAATTTGGAATCGCAGAATAAAACAAAAAATGCATGCACACACACACACACACACACACACACATGTATACTCTCCATGGTCTGTCGAAATTCTTGATTCTATATATATATATATATTGTTTGTTTTTTTAACTTATGTGGTTTGTTGCAATCAGTTTCTTTAATTGATTTGAGTAACCTTAACTTTTTGGGTTTTACAGTGAAGGAGTATAAAAGCTGTAAAGCTCTAATGTAGGTAATGTATTGACATCCCATAAATCCGATGACTCAGGTGCAGGACAAACCGGTCAATCCCAATGAAACAGTACAAAATGTCTGCAGACTGATATGTGACTGGCCCCAACATTTTTGGTTAAAACAAGGTTAAATTTTCACGGATAGCCTAAATTTCACCTTGTTTCATCCAAGATGTCTGTGCTGGACATCTAGAACACAAAAGTGCTTGGTGGAAAGTCGTTAGACGTCCTGCACTCCAAATCAAAGAGAAAAAAATCTCTAGAGGAAAACACACACAAGTCTTCAACATTAAAATCTGATTAAAATCCCTGAAATAAAAATTATCTAAAGTGTAAAACAAAACAAAACAAATTTAAAAAATGTATGACAATGTATTGTAAAGCACTAACATTATGACCTGTTTTGGTTACAAGTTGGGAAATTGAGTCTAATACGCTTCTACATATGAACAATGTATGCAAAATTCTGATATGTAAATTAATATTATCCATGCATATTTGTTTTAACAAGCACTGTAGCGATATCAGGAGAGGAGATGAGCATATATATATTCTTACTTTCTTATATATATATATATATATAGCACATTAAAGGTTTACAATTCATGATGCACAGTTGGCACAATGAGGCATCGACAGGAATCAGAAAGTAAAAAACGAGCCTTTGCAGTAGCAAGATACAAATCATATCTAGACAGATTGTGTTCACTGTGAACTGACAGCAGCAGTTCATTCTCACTTGAAAGCTAATTCATTATCAATTAGAAGTGAAAATGGAGATGGGTGGGAAGGATCCTCGAGAGCCTGGCACCTGCATATTCCTCACCTGCGCTGATGTGCCACAGTGATGGCTAAAGCTCTCGCTGGTGATTTAGGAGGCGCAGTGTAAACAGGCGTTTCACTCCCCTGTCTTCCCAGGGACTCCAGACCCTAGAGGTTAATGAAGCGTGAAGTGTGAAAACTTCCTGAGATGGGATGAGTTAAATAGTGTTTCCAGATGTTAAGGCAACACTGTCCAAATCTATTTGTAAGTGTCGACCCTTTACGGGTCACAAATAACTCTAGTTATGTGAGAGATAAATAAGCTCCCCTCTGACCATTTATCCCAACTACCAAAACTAGCAGCTCCTTGATCCAGCTGTTTCTGTTCAAGTATACTGCAGTATTAAAAATGGATTCTGCGCAGCTAATGTAACCCATCACAGCTCACTGGAAGGTGTAAATGCATTGATGTTCTCAGTAAAGAACTTGTTAACATCAAAATGACTTCACATAACGGCGAAGTGACAGTTTGAAGGGCTGTTGTAAAAATCCGCAACTGGTGCTGGATTTCAGAATAAAGACGTCTGTTGCTGGAGGCTTTAGCATGTGCTGACGTTTTGAATTCAACATTAACTATGCCTTTCATTATTCTTTTTTCCTCTTAGATCACTCGCAGCTTTTCTGTCTCGCAAATAACCACCACCACCATGCTAACTCGGCAGAGCAAGGTCAAACTTTGTTATGAGGATTTATTAGGTAACTTTTGTCATTGATTTGGGTCAAGCCCAACATAGCGGGACATGAAAGGGATTGCCAAAGGGTGTAGTTAACCCTGGGATAATTGGTAATTATTTTATACCTTAAACCGCATTAACCTTCCCTATTTCATACAGAGAGGACGCAGTTAGTCAGATTCATAAAAGAGCCACTCAGCCTGACGCGGAAACACACAGCATCATAAAGAGACATCTCACAGGGAGAGAAGCTCCTTCAAAACAATCAGTCCTTTCAGGTGAACTCTGAAAGACAACGTGTCAAAGCTGTTTCTCCGAGCTACTCCAGAGAGGCTCTAAGAAGGGCTGTTTCGTCATGATGCAAACAAAAGGTACAAAAACAAGGACAATGGTGTCATTTAAAATCCAGTTTACAAGTGAAGTTTTTTTTATTTAGTTTAACTCTTTTTATTGACAATACCCAATCAGAGAGGTATTACAAATGAGGGAAAGAAAAACCATACATTATTTTCACAATATTGAGGAAAGAAATACTGGGTGGTAACACATTCCTTATTCTCTGAACCATATTGAGATGTAAATAAAATAAGTGAACAACAACAAAAATAAATAAATAAAAAGTAAATAAATAAAAATAAATAAATAAAAATAAAGGAAACCAAAAAGTAACAAAAAAAACAACAACATACATCCACATATAATAATTTTTTTTTTACAAATGACAACCAAGTGAGCCATTACCGTTAAATATAAGATATCACACAACTTATTTTCCTAATACACTCTTAGACGAGTTTGCATCATTCAAGATTAAGAAGGAGAGGAGAAAAAAAAAGACACATACAGACAGGGTTAGATGTAAAATGGGACATATATACATACATATATATACATACATACATACACATATACATACACACACATATACATACATACATAAAGCTATTTTTTAAAATACGACAAAAAAGGTTGCCAAGCTGTATAGAAATCCTCTGTTTTGCCATTAATTGTATATCTAATTTTTTCTATTCAAGTGAAGTTTTAAAGATTGCTCAATTAAAAGAAGACTGAACAGTGTAGTAAAACAGCTGAATATCGTGGCATAACTGAACCGTTTTACAAATTAACTAAACGTGGCCAATTTCTATAATGTATTTTGTGATAAAATATATGGTTTGCCTGAAGAAGTCCCATCCCTAAGTCCACCCAAAACATAACCATCACTGAAGGAGTGACCATAAAAGACTGTATAGATTCATACAGATTAGCTATTAATTAAAAAATGTGTTGATGCAATGCAGTCAGTGTAGTGTTTGATGGCTAAAGACTTTTTTATGTTCTGACTATAATTTCATGTTAAACATGTTTAGAACGTACAGCAGTATAAGCGTTTCTTTTTAAAGGGATAGTTCGCCCAAATGGCAACACGGTGGCGCAGTAGGTAGTGCTGTTGCCTCACAGCAAGAAGGTCGCTGGTTCGAGCCTCGGCTGGGTCTGTTGGCATTTCTTTGTGGAGTTTGCATGTTCTCCCTATGTTCGTGTGGGTTTCCTCCGGGTGCTCCGGTTTCCCCCACAGTCCATATAAGCAAGATATGCGTTACAAGTGAATTGGGTTGGCTAAATTGTCCGTAGTGTATGTGTGCGAATGAGAATGTATGGATGTTTCCCAGAGATGAGTTGCGGCTGGAAGGGCATCCACTGCATATAACAAATGCTGGATAAGTTGGCGGTTCATTCTGCTGTGGCGACCTCGGATTAATAAAGGGACTAAGCCAAAAAGAAAATGAATGAATGAATGAGTTCGCCCAAATGAAAATTTTTTATCTCCCTCATGTTGTTTTGAAACCTTTATGATTTTCTTTCTTCTGTTGAACATACACACAAAACACTATTTTGAATGATGCTGGTTTATTGGACCCATCAATTTCCATAGTAGAAAAAAAATTACCATGGAAATCAAACGGTGCCAACTACCAGCATTTTTCAAAAAAAAATAGTGGAAGAAATTCAATTAGGTTTTGAACAACTGAAGGGTGAGTAAATGATGACTATTTGTATCTTTGGGTGAACTATCCCTTTAAATCTTTTGTTATACTTAGTTGCTTGGCATATGTGCACATGACAATGATTAGGGCTGCAAAATGTAAAAATCTGATATTGCGAAAATTTATTTTTCTGCGATAAATATTGCGATATGAAGACGTTTCAGAAGATGGAATAGCTCTATTTGACGGTTTTCTGAGGAGTCTATCAGTATTCAGGTACAGAAATGTAACATTTTTGCACAAATCATATAAATTCAATAGAAATACAGTGATTAAACAGTGATCTGTAGCTCCTGGTCTGTAGACTCAACATTGCAGATCTTTGGTATGTGTCTATTGTGAGTGCACACATTGTGATGTTGATGCTGAAACAATATATTGTGCAGCCCTAATGTTCATTCATTCATTTTCTTTTTGGCTTAGTCCCTTTATTAATCTGGGGTCACCACAGCGGAATGAACTGCTAACTTATTCAGCATATGTTTTACGCAGCGGATGCCCTTCCAGGTGCAACCCATCACTGGGAATCATTCATACACACTCATTCACACACATACACTATGGACAATTTAGCTTTCCCAATTCACTTATGTCTTTGGACTTGTGGGGGAAGCCTGGAGGAAATCCACGCCGGAGAACATGAGGACACGGGGAGAACATGCAAACTCCACACAGAAATTCCAACTGACCCAGCTGAGACTCGAACCTGCAACCTTCTTGCTGTGAGGCGATTGTGCTACTCACTGCACCACCTTGAAGCCCAGCAGCCCTAACAATTATGTACTAATATATATAAAATACAATTTTATAACATTTTTATTACTAATATTTAATTTCATGTTTATGTCTAAACAGTTCCCATTCACATGGATCTGCTAAACAAGAATGGGTAGATCGAAATTGTTGTATAAACGGGCCAAACAGAGTTTTCTAAGGCAAGACAGACAGAGAGACAAAATAGACTTAAAACTAAAAAAATGTACTTTTTCCTGAACGCCCATTCAGAATTTTCTTTTGAAATTCTGTCCTATATACAGTATTTTGAGGGCACGGTGGGATTTTAGGAAAATGCTGCTTCATAGAAGTTATAAAAGTCAAAATACGCACATTTGATATCTTGATTTGAATCATAAAGTCATAGTGTAGTGTACAAAACGATGTAGTATTTTTTATGTGTGGTTTACTGTTATCTTACTTATTGTTATACTTTCCTACCTCTTGTTTTTACTGGTTTATTTATTTATTTATTTATTTTTTTGAGCTTGATCTTTGAGCTTGAGAAAAGCGTGTTACAAATAAAATGTATTATTCATTCATTCATTTTCTTTTCAGCTTATTCCCTTTATTAATCCGGGGTCGCCACAGCGGAATGAACCGCCAACTTATCCGGCATCTGTTTTTTACGCAGCGGATGCCCTTCCAGCCACAACCCATCTCTGGGAAACACATCCATACATACACATTCACACACATACACTATGGACAATTTAGCTTACCCAATTCACCTGTACCGCATGTCTTTGGACTGTGGGGGAAACCGGAGCACCCGGAGGAAACCCACGCAACCACGGGGAGAACATGCAAACTCCACACAGAAATGCCAACTGGCCCAGCCGGGGATCGAACCAGCGACCTTCTTGCTGTGAGGCGAACGTGCTAACCACTCGGCCACCGTGGCGCCATGTATTATTGTTATAATTCTTAATTATAATTCTTATTTATAATTCTTATTATTTTTTATTATTATTCATTCATTCACTCATTTTCTTTTCAGCTTTGTCCATTTATTAATCTGGGGTCGCCACAGCGGAATGTACCGCCAACTTATCCAGCGTGACGCCCTATTATAATTATGTCATAATTATTTAATCAATAAATAATTTGATCAATATTGTCAAAATACTATTTTAAGCATTTTTAATTATCTGTCCCATAATGATGACACTGCAAACAGGAACATAAATATTACTATCTAATTTTAAAACTGTGGTATCGCTCATCAGCAGAAATGACTAAACTGCTGTGTCACACTGTACATACCAAGCCAGTAGTTGTCAATGACCTGCACGCATACAGTCCTATAGTCCTCCGTTGGTGTTTTGTTTGTCAAAGTTGTCATGCAGTGTTCGATAAAACAGAAATATATTACAAATTTAAGCCAATCTTACTTAATCTCCCAATTCAAAGTCAACTTTTCTTAAACACTTTTAGTAGCTTTTTCCACAAAACTGCATGTTGAGGTTTACACATGGTGGTCACAATATCTTCTTATCAGAAATGTGCAAATTTAAGTACATTTCAAAGCTTTGTTTAGCAGGATATCATTCAAGATGGTTGTAGGATGAAAAATGGACTGAAGTCTCATACCCTAATCTAAACACTACTATAGAGTTTGTGAATCCATGTCTACTTTAATATCCCTCAGTTGCAATTACATCAAAAGCTTTAAATATCATATAAAAAGCCAGCGATTTCCCAGCTATATCATTAAAGCAAAATTGCGAAAGCTTTTAACACAGCTTGGCCAGTAACTCAGACTTTACATGCGCATTACCCAAGGTTTAATCCTTAGGTCTCCCTGCTTATACAGACATTCACTATCCCATTAGGGCTCAGAAAAGCTCAAGGACAGGCCCCCAAAAAACCTGATCACCCTCGGAGTCCACTTTTTTATTTAACAGTGAGGAGAAATAGCCTCTAACTGGGTTTGAAATGTCACTTTTCAACATGTCTGCTATACTACAGTCCTGATGCTGGCTCAATCAATCACATTAGGGCAGTGGAAGTGGGGAGATGTGACAGCGCAAAAACACTTCAATACAGACGGTCCCGTCCGTCCGAGAGATCACCTCGCCATAAAACAAAACAGGCTAAGAAAAACACACTCGAACGCCGGCTTCCAACCCTATAAGTGAGTGTGATTAGTTATAAAGGATCGTATTGCTCAATGGCTGGAAGAAAATTAGAGACGATAGTGGAACTGAATCAATACTGTTTACCTCTCTAAAGTGTGACCATATCTATCAGTAGCTCCAGGTTGCCTTTGGATTGCTTTTATCCAACACTGTATTGGCGACCAGGGGAGAACCTGAGGAAGGGAAGTTTTAGGACATAACACTAATTTCGGTGCTATTGATAAGCTGCTCAGCCATTCAAAATAAACGATTAAGGCAGGCAAGAATTAATTAAAGCACCAGCAATACCTTTCAAGACGGATGCACGGCTAGCAACAGGGCATTCATTTTCCGCCAACAAATCATGATTCCTGCTGAAGTCTTGCTAGCAAATACGAATTCAATTAGAGGATACATATATAAAGCAAATGTCAGGAAGGTTTTTAATTCTTTTCTGGAATAACGCACGCATTGCTTTACTGTAACGCGAGTTTCACCACAAGAATTGGAAATGTCATATTGGACAATAGCGTGAGGACAGATTCATTGTTGATATACCGACTCAGTAATTAACTTCGCCAAACAATTGCGCTTCCGAAGTAGCTTATCAAAACCTAGTTCATTCATTTGGAATAAAATACATGAGCATGAGTGAGGAGTGCGCACGGATAAACACATGGAAGGAATTTCCAAATATTTAGGCTATTAGGAAGGATTTTTTTTCTCTCTCTCTCTCTCATTCTGTCATTCACCAGACTAATTCCCTGCGTTTGCCAAATTGGAGCTGCTCTTGTGTACGGCATGTGTTAATATCTGTTGCCAGTGATCAAGAACAAAGAGAATTTTCTTAAAACAGAGTAATCACCTTTATTTGTAAATGACAAAATATGAGGGCCAGAAATTGCGTATGGGAGAATATTATAAAAAAAAGCTGTTGTTTCAGAGAATTCATTAGTTATGGTTGGACTTTATTTACAAATATTTTTCATTCATTATCCATAAAATAAATGTAGCATCCCTAAAATCTTTAAATTTGCATGCAGTCTTAAGCTTTCAAAAGGGGGGTTTCATAGTGACGCCAATGGAAGAGCCATTATCGGTTCCCCAAAGAAACTTACAGTAAAGAGTTTTTAAAAGGACCATTTTGTTCTTGGTGTGAAGAACATTTTTATAGAAACTTTGGTTACTTTACAAACCATTAGCAAACCCTTAAATAAGACTATTAGCATAATACATTACTAATTAAGTGCTTATTAACCTCTTAAGGCCCAAGGTGTTTTTTTTACATGCATTTATTAATTCGCTTTGCTATTTGGGCTTATTGGAACATAATTAAAATAAAACTTTTCACATGATGTACTTTTAGAGAAAAATGATGTCCATATATGTGGACTCGTGGTCCGAATTTACATAAAACACTTTTCCTGACTTTTTAAAATGCTTATATAACATTTTTTTTAACTTGCTTTGACTATCAGAGAGTAAAAACAAATTTTATTTCCCATTTTGGACAGTTAAAAATAATGTTTGGGACATTTCATATGCTGCAAAGCAGTCGGAGGGTGACACTGTATGTCACTGTATGACACTCAAGCCCTATAGTTGATAATAGTACACTTAACAATTTCCTGTAAAATCTACAGTAACTTACTGGCAGCAGATCGCCAATAAATCAATTACACCAAAATACTGTATTTACATTTATCGCACCATTTATCTTGCTGTATATG
>CAIGQQ010034267.1:2864747-2893412 GCA_903798035.1 Danio albolineatus
TATATATAAAGTTTATTTCTGAAGAATAGCATGCATTGACGAATCATTCACAATGCCAACAGTAACTACATGCATTAAAAAAAGCAAATAGGGTCATTTTAGACTCCATGCAGACGTTAATAATCTATAATAATACTACAAAAAATATAAGCCACATTTGGCTAAAATTGCATTTATAAAATATTCAAATCCATTACCTCTGGGGAAAGTGTGTGTTTGACAGTCAGCTGAACTCACCCACTCATAACACAATCAACACCTACACAAACCCACAGCTCACAGACTGACCGTGGGCATTAGATATCAGCAAATGATTACACAAATCCTCTGTCTGCGTGATCACAAAGCACAAACACACATTTACATTATTTTCCGTCAACAAATCGGGGACGTTTTGATCTAATAACTGTCCCGCCAGGTCCATAAGGCATTTTCCTCTATGAATAGAGTTGATCTGATCCCTGGAAATACATTTGTTGCACATTTCCTTGATTGAGTAGCTGTGTGTGTTATTTTATTTTTCCAAAAAACATTTTCTTCTGTTGAGTAAAACATACACACTGCATGACATGGAGAAAGAGGAACGGAAACAAAAGCAGCCATATTCATTTCAGAAATCTACTGCTATACAAATGTGAAATCCAGCGTGCTAATGCTATAAATACCAGCCAACATTACTGGTAATGGAAGATAAGCCCGGGATGATGATACAATCGGCATAAAAGATAAAACCGCACTGGTATGGAAGGGGGAGACTGAGTTTGGGACACTAGTTGTAGACGGAGAAGTCTGCTCTTTTAATTACACTTGCGTCTCCTCTCATAGCCTCAAAATTAGCCGTGCTGAAATGATCTGTATTTGTGGAAAAGTGAAAGGAATCAATTTGCATGCTAAATATAACCCTGCAAATTCAATAAAAGGCCAATGTTAATATTTCCAGCGGTTAAGATAATGGTGGGCACCACTGCTAAATTTAGTCCTAATGAATCCTTTAAAGAGAAATGACATTCTGAGCAAAAAGATTACAATACCGCATACTTCTTCCCCATCACTTCGGCCCGTTAAATAGTGTGAAACGTACAATTATGCGTTACCGCCGCATCTTGTCTTTCGAATTACGCAGTCTTCATTTTATCTTAGTGAAGCAGTTGTTGTCTTGCCGTGGTGGTTTGGGCAAACAAAAGAAAAACTCCCAATTATAGTCAAGTTGGAACAAAAAGTTTCAAGACATGAACACAGCAGCCATTGTTTCCATTTCAGGTTTGTTTTTGTTTTGTTTTTTACACCATTTTAAACTAAAACAGAACATTTTTAATATGCTTTAGCAATTCGTTTACATGATAACTACATTTTTGGGACCTGTAAATGCAAACTTGTGAAGACGAGACTCAAAGTGTAAATTTCGAAAACAATTTAGTGGCATGAACAAACACTTGGCAACCAAAACAACGATGTAGGGTCACAGGACCAAAAACAAACAAACAAACAAACAAACAAACAATTTCCCCAATAGGGTATGTACAGAAGTATGCAGAAGGACTCAGTACTCAGTAATCTGGGTCAAGCCTACAGATGAACTCTATGCAGTTACAAAATAGATGCGTTTAAGGTCTGTTTCCTTTAAAAATCAATGATCTCCACTGCTTGATTGATATATGATATAAAGTGGGTTTCAGATTTTACAGGAAGCACTGCATTAAATGACATTTTCCTGTGCCATATCTTTAAAATATTAACATTTATTTTACTCCAGTATTTTCAATTGAGTTTCTTCGCAAGCCTGCTGATCCTGACTGCTTGTACAACTAAATGAATGCTGAAGTGTATTGAACTGATTGTATTTTAATAACATTACAACATCGACGCTGCAAAAGGAACTGTATGAAATGTCCATTACAAAAAAAAAAAAGTAAAAAAGTCACATTAACCATTCACCGGAAGTTTATCGGTATAGGAAGAAGCACTAGCTGTGCATATACCCTATATTGCAGAGCTGATGCAAACATATCCACATCGCTATCATCTGATGCTTCCTAAACTATTGTTTTCTCATCATTGTCGTTTATTAGTCATATGTTTATGTTTGCTCATTTTACCCAATTTTGTGTATATTCAAAATGATTCATACATAAACCTATAGGTAATAATAAATTCAATACCTCTGTTACTCACCAAGTGGAGTATCCTCAAATGAACAGATCGGTTCACACCTGCTCCAATGACCACATGACCTGTTAAACTAAAACAGTAAAATATATTATTGGTGGAAATCTATTTGCAATTTGAAAGTTCAAATGGTCATACATATTAAAGTCCCCATGAACCGGAAGCTGACATCTTTATTTTTGTTCTTATTGTGATGCAGTTCCTAAAGAAACGGAATTTTAAATGTGCAAACGGTGGCGTGGCTTGTTTTATCCACCACAAGCTGAACGGATGTAGTAAAGTAGGCATTTCATTCAGAAAGATCAGGAAAGGGGTTTAGAACAGTTATTACAACCTAACAGACTCCTCCTGCTCACCATTTCTGTTTGTATGTCAGCCATGCCCATTAGCTTAAAATCACATCCTCTGATAAATTAACTGAAAACAAACAGGAAGTGCATTTACAGATTTCAATTAAAGATTAGAAGGGCAAACCATTGTTTTTCTCTTAATGACATGCAGAGATGAATTGTTCACTACAAAACTTGCAATGTGAGCTAACAAAATCATATGGTTAGTTTTGATTTCTTGGGGACTTTAAGAAATAAATAATTTACCAGATGAAAGAGTGTTGACAGGCTGTATCTGGAAGGTTGTGTTCCAGAAAACCAGTATTGAGGCGATTTGACAGTTACTGAAAACAAAAAAAGGTCAGAAAACAAAGAATCGTAAACCCTTAACACACACAAAAAACTATTTCAATATAAAAGAGTTCTTCAAGATAATTCGTTTTAAATACAACGGTTATGATTTGTACAGGCGACGCGGTGGCGCAGTAGGTAGTGCTGTTGCCTCACAGCAAGAAGGTCGCTGGTTCGAGCCTCGGCTGGGTCAGTTGGCATTTCTGTGTGGAGTTTGCATGTTCTCCCCGTGGTTTACCTCCAGGTGCTCCGGTTTCCCCCACAGTCCAGACATGCGGTACAGGGGATTTGGGTAGGCTAAATTGTCCGTAGTGTATGTGTGTGAATGAGTGTGTATGGATGTTTCCCAGAGATGGGTTGCGGCTGGAAGGGCATCTGCTGCGTAAAACATATGCTGGATAAGTTGGTGGTTCATTCCGCTGTGGCGACCCTGGGAACTAAGCCGACAAGAAAATGAATGAATGAATGATTTGTACACTCAAAAAAAAAAAAAAAAAAAACATTGGGTTAATGATTTCACCCAATAAAAGGGTTAAGAAAATTATGTTGCTATGTTGGGTTAATCTGAACAATTATTGGATCACATCCATAACAACTCACCTATTTGGGTTATGATTTAAATGTGTTGGGTTAAAATAACAGCAGGTATGTGCCAAAACAACCCACCATTGGTTTACCTGTTGGGTAATTATTAACTCAATTGTTTTAAGTGAGTAAGGTAACTGTGAAGAACCATCTTTTTCTTTTTTTTAGGGGGGATTTAAAGCTGGAGGTTTGAGTTCCAGAAACCAGTAATGAGGTGCTTAGAGAGGTGCTTACAAAAACCAACAAGAGAGTAAATAAATAAATAAATAAAAACTTTCTCCAAGATGATATGGCTTTAATAGAAATGTTACTATTGTGTGTGTAAGGAACCAGTTTCAGCAAACCAGTAATGAGGTGCTTTGACATTTACTGATTTTAAAAACAAAAACGACTGAAAATGAAGAATCGTAAACCCTTAACACACACAAAAAACTATTTCAACATAAAAGAGTTCTTCAAGATAATTAGAACTGTTCAGATAATTTAACTGTTTAACTGTTAGTATGTAAGGGAACTTTAAAGAACCATCACAGTTTAAATTTGGATGCTTGAGTTCCAGAAACCACTAATGAGGTGCTAACAAATCCTTACAGATTTGAAAAACAAAACAGGAGGAAATAAAGAACCCTCAAAACAAAAACAAAGAAATTTTCTCCAAGATGATTTTGACTGCGTCCGAAACTGCCTACTACTCAGTAGTTACTGCATTTGAATTTAAACGCACTGCTCGGCCATTAGAAAAGTACGTTCTATACAGTATGAATGTGAGAAGTATGAATGGAATTCATCCGCCATGGTCACGTGACCTACCTGCGTCAGTTGCGTCGCTTCACTCCCATTCATGAATTCTCTCGCAAGGCATCATGGGATAGCGCAGCGTGCATGGGATGCGCACTTCAGAATCTCGCCGGAAGTAGTAAGTCATCCGGGTACTTCTCGCACACTGATTTTGAATTCTGTGAATACGGACATACTACTCGGCTTGCATACTGTTTTTAACGTACTATATAATATGGAAGTATGCGGTTTCGGACGCAGCCATGGTTTTATTAGAAATGTTACGATGTGTAAGGAACCAGTTCTAGAAATCCTGTAATGAGGTGCTTTAACAGTTTCAGATTTAAAAAAACAGAAGGCGGGAAATAAACAAGTGCTACATCATTTATGGCACTATATAGACTCTGTATATCCAAATAGAACTCTTACAATGTGTACCTTTAAAGAACCATTATTTTTGAGAGTCTGTGGTTGATTTTTCAGGGCTCAACCCAACATAAACAGCATGTTTTTATGGGAAATATTTAGTGTGCACCTAGTTTTCAGGCACTGCCTTAGCTTTTCAAACCACAGAGTCACATGTGGACCCACAGGCACGGCTAAAGACCCCGATCAGGCTTTAGGCAGGCTGGGGAGAAGCATGGCGAAACCTCCATCCTCCTGCTCCACTGGGCCACGGCAGACGGATGATTCCTCAAGGTGAGATTTTTTTTCTCTTTCTTCAGTTGAGCTGCATTGATTTGGCGGCAGCAGGCGGATGTCACACATGCGCTGAACAGTGCTCAATGACTTTGCTATCCCATTCCCATTTAAATTGCCTCTACTTTCCCTCTCTGACACCTGTTTAAATCAATGTCTTCCTCTGCAGGTCATGGGCTGAATGTACTGAGGCGCTCACCGACCGCCTCTCAAATCCACTAAAATCAACACAATAATTGAAATATTTTCAAGCTGATTACACTGAGGCCCGAGGCTCGGCTGGTTGCTATGAGTGCGCTCCTCGGTTGCTAGGGGGAGTAAATCATCTTGCATTATTTGATTTTTGTTACTGATATGAAAGCGCTAGTCCCGCGATTAAATGTCTCACAGTCAAACACCTAGGGGACAGAGAGGAGAGACAAAATAAAACAGTCGACGTGAACCTGTCAAATAGCATTTCAAAACTTTCCCTGTCCTGAGGGCTGGGGCGCAAATCTGCCTGCTTATTTGTGTTTGTTCCAGCTGAAATGACAAAGCCAAGAGCACAGGCTGATTGAAGGAGAGCAGAGCAAGCATGGTTGAAATGTCAGGGAATCACACATCAATCTGAGCTCCGGTCACATCATCAGCCTCTCTTAGCGCTTTGTCCTGCTCCTAAACTAACTCTGATTGAGTAATTCAGGAGTGTGATCCGGGTGGTAAGTGAAGTGGGATGAGAACAATTTAGGCAGTGCTTGAACGGCTTTTTTAACCTCACACTGAAAGAAGAATCATGTGCCTCACGGTGATGCCTGAGCACACATAGCCTAAATATTTGACTGACAGTTCTTTTGTTTTTGTTTTTTTAGGAAGACAGTTCATGAATGATTTGTTTAACCTTGATATGTCATTATATAATAGCACATATAATAGCACAATGTACAATACGTTTACATTAATTAACAACAGTGGTGGAAAGAGTACTGAAAAATCATACTCAAGTAAAAGTACCATTACTTGCCCAAAAATGTAGTGCTAGTAGAGTAAAATTATCTGTAGTAAATATTACTCAAAGTATGAGTAAAAAGTAGACCTTTTAAAAGTATTCAAGCGTAGTGAGTATTATGCTGTGAAAAGTTGATGCGCTTACAGAATGTTACGTTTACACATCCCTGCACAAACAACATGTGGTGTATTTAGGGATCTTCCTATTTTCTTTCGTTCCTTCCCACCTTCATTCAATTATTTGTTTGTTCTCTCCTTCCTTCATTCATTTGTTTGTTCCCTCCTTCCTTCGTTCACTCATTTGTTTGTTCATATTTTTGTTCCTTCCTGCATCAGGTCCTTTTATTCATTCATTCGTTTGTTTGTTCATTCCTTCCTTCCTTAGTTTGTTCAGTCCTTCCTTGAATTCTTCCTTCATTCGCTTGGTCCTTCTTTCTTTCCTCCCTTCATTTGTTCGCTCATTCTTCCATATTTTTGTTCCTTCCTTCATTAGGTCCTTTGTTCATTCGTTCATTCGTTCCTTCTTTCTTTCCTTAGTTTGTTCAGTCCTTCCTTGAATCCTTCCTTCATTTATTTGGTTCTTTAATCCTTCCTTCCGTTCCTTGTTCGGCCCTTCCTTTTATTTGGCCCATCCTTCCATTCTTCATTCGTTCCATTTAGTGATTGTTTAAGGCTGTTTGGTGATTTCAGTCATCATACAGTCGACATCCAACATTTTCAGTGACATGCAGCCTATAAAAAGTCTCTGGATCATTGCGTATAAAGATTTTGGACATCTTCTTAATGTTTCCGGAAGGTTTTCTGCATTAATAAAGCGCCCATGTCTTGAGGTTGTTCAGTATGATGTGATTTACTTTTTTAATGTGTGATTTAATTGGACAGGAATCACAAGACTGATTTTTCTACTTTAGACAATGACCATAGACAAGAAAGAAATAAAGTAGTGACTGCAGGTTGAAGGAAAGTAGTGGAGTAAAAGTACCAATACTGCACTAAAAATGTACTCAAGGAAAAGTAAAAGTACACATTTATAAAACTACTCAGTAAATTACAATTCCTGAGAAAAACTACTCAATTAAAGTAGTTTGAGTATTTGTAATTAGTTATTTTACACCACCGGTTAACAAAAGACTAATTACACAGCAAATTCAGTAGTGTTAAATTTCAGGGTTGCGGTAATTCAGAGTAAAGTGTTGAAATTCTAGAGTTAAATAAAGATAAAATAACCCTCTCAGTGTTAGAAGCTGATTTGCCTCCTTGCCATACAGAGTTACATGTATCTAACGCTAACACAGTGTTGACTGCTACACCTGGGACTTTATGCAGCAATATCCCTGGGGAATTTTTTCAGACGTCATTTTCTTCGGCCACAAGGAGCAATGAGAGCAACTGGTGAGTAAAAGTACTTTAAATGTTTGTAAATAAACATTTGACATCCAAATCATTATTAGTTTTAAATATCTCTTCTTTATTTTATATTTATTTTGTTCTGTACTATGCAGCAAAAAAATCTGTGTACATTTAACTCAATTTGAGTTTAACTTAACACTTCTTGGGTGTACATACTGAATGACTCCCTCCATTTTGGAGTTAAAATAACACTTTCTAAAGCGTGAAATTTATACATTACACAGAGTTCATTTTAACACTATAAGAGTTTATTCTTGCATCAAACTGGAGTGTGTGTTACCCTTCAAAGTGTTAATATATTACCTTTTTTCCTATATTATCAATTGGTGTGACAGATAATAGTGATCAAATATGTTGAAAATATTTTTAATTTATTAAATGCTCATAACCTTTTCAGAATTAATTTCAATATATTCAACTCTTTGCATTTTAAAATGCAACAAGACATGTTTCGAGTTTAAGTAAAACATACTGGTTTGATCACTGTTTGTCCGAAAGAACCGGTTAGAGTAAAAAAACTGGACTTCCCATCACTAGCAGAAAATACACTGCATACTGGGTTAAAAGTTTAACATCGAAAAAAAAAAAAACTCTTAAATATACTGTCTTTCACACTTGTAGATTAAAATGTACTCTGGTTTTAACACAGAACAACACCAAAAATAATCACACTGTATATTTAACACTGGAATTTTTTGCTGTGTAGCTGTAAAGTTAAAACTAAAGAAAATAAAGCTGTTTGGTTAAAATACGAGAAAATATGGTTTGTGACTGTTTTGAATTGTTTTCCTTACATTAACGCAATAGTTAATAAAGTGTTGCTGATATTAAACAAGATATATTTTTATTTCTGTGCGGTCTTGAAAATTTGACCTAAGAGTGTTTGAACATTAAACACTGAGTGGTGTTCATACACTCTCAGAGATAAAGGTACAGGAGCTGTCACTGGGGCAGTACCTTTTCAAAAGGTACATATTTGTACCTGAAGGGTCCATAATGGTACCTCAATGGTACTTTTTAGGTACATTTAGGCACTAATATGCACCTTTAAGGTACCACTGTGGACTCTTTGGGTACAAATATGTACCTTTTGAAAAGGTACCGCCCCAGTGACAGCTCCTGTACCTTTAGTTCTGAGAGTGTATGATCCATTCTGGTGTTTTTATTTTATAAGAGTTTGCTAATGAACACTTTCTGAGTGCTGATATTGTTAACACTTTCAAAAGTGTTATTGTGGTTCCCATATAAACTCTGAGGGAGTGTTCATTTTAACTCTAAGGTAGTTAAATCTACTATCTAAAATTTGCAGTGTAGATAAATTCCTAAAGAGTTTATTAATCTTAATTAATGTTTACTTATACTGTATCGATATGTAAAGTAAATGTAGCTGTTAACGATGTCATTTTTAATGGTCCTCGGCTAACATGAACTTGCAATGAACAATTGTATTTTTATTACACTGAAAAAAAAGATTAATTGGATTTACTACTTTTTTAAGGTAACTGGTTGCAAACAAGTTATATTGTCTGAATTTAAACAAACAAATGAAGTTACATTACTACATGTAATTTGTTTAAATCACACCCATATAAACTGGTTGCAACCAGTTACCTTGAATTTAATAAATTCAATAAATAATTTTTTTCAGAGTAACTAACGTTAATAACAATAGAACAAATGCATTGCTCATTGTTAGGTAACCTGTAATGTTAAGTAAGAGAACATTATTTTAAAGTTTTACCTACAGTGGCCGAGAGAGCTTAACAAGCTGCAATTTTAGAATACACATGCAATTACAAAAAAATTGCAAATTAAGCAAATTAAGATACGATCTTCATCAGTTTGACAGCACACGTGTTGCAAATTTTCACAACACAAACAAATGAAGAAATGCTCTGCATTTTGTCACAACACAAACAACTGAAGAAATGCGCTGCATTTACTAAACACGTTGAGTACTATTAAAACATTTCACATTTAATCATCACTTTATTTATGCTTATAATTTACAAAAGAAAATGGAATCGTGTAATCAGAATATTAAAATAAACGACAACAAAAACTCACCTTTGAAGGACCACCAACAACTTCACTGAGCAACAGTTACGGCATAATAACACATCCATATCTCCGTCATGTTTTTGGGTCCCCTTGAAACATTTCTGTTGTGTTACATGGATATTTGCAAGTGTCGTAAGAAAATGCAGCGTGTTCCTTTAGTTATTTGTGTTGTGAGAACACATGTGCTGTCAAACCGATGAAGATTGTTTCTTAATTTGCTGGTGTTTTTGGAATTGCATGTGTTTTCTGAAATTGCAGTGCGTTAAGCTCTCTCGGCCACCGTAATTACCCAAAAATTTGTGTAATCATAATTTGACAAAAATAAAATCATTTACATTAAAAAATATTTGAAATTACTTATGTCATTACTTTAAAAAACACATATATATATATATATATACCTGCAAATGTATATAAATTGTGTTATAAGACACGCTAATAAGTATTTAAATTCAGACAAGCATCTCAATGTTTTTATTGGCTGGTATGTTTTTCTTTTGTCTTGAATATAATTTATT
Organism: Danio albolineatus; assembly: GCA_903798035.1. Lineage (NCBI taxonomy): Eukaryota > Metazoa > Chordata > Actinopteri > Cypriniformes > Danionidae > Danio > Danio albolineatus. The sequence goes on from CAIGQQ010034267.1 coordinate 2,874,628, forward strand.
TCCATATATCAAAGTTCAGTTACACCATAAAATCTTTCTTTTTTTATTATTGAAATCACATGACCAGCCAAAACTACTTGTTACAGATTTGGGTCCCTCTTTACAATAAAAGTCTTTAACTACTTTGTACTTGCATTTAAATAAGTAAAATATATCAATAAAAAAATGCAATGTACTTGTATTTAGGTGTTCCAAAACACTTCTGATTCAATTGAGCTGCAATAAAGCTAGGTTAGGGTTTAGTGGTATGGGTAGGTTTGTAATAATAAATGAAGGCATTTTAAAATATTAGCACATTTTATCAAATGATTAATTTTAATTAAATATAATTTTTTTTAATTGAATTATTTAACTTTAAGCTGCACACACTGAGCTACAACTTGGCTCCTCTGTTTCACTGTATGCAGTTATATTAGACATTTGAGTTTGTGTAGTTGAAAGATGTGTCCAAAATACATTTACCCGAGCAATTAACACTAATTAGAACGATTAGCTTTTAATCATAAATAAAAACAAACAATATAAATATAACTCCATGAATAACTGTAAGATAATTAAAAGAAACACCATTTTACTTTCACTAGAAAAGCGCGATGACCTCTTTGGAACGGAGTTCTAATATTTCTTCAAATAAGAAGAAGTAAATCTGATACAGCTCCTCGACTTGACAGTTTTATTTCATAAATAGTGTTTGTTCTCCTCATCACCCGACGTTTAGCAGAATTTGCTTTGAAGGCATGCGAAACACATCGGAGGCTGCTGGTGTCTGCCTTGCCAAATGAGATCAGTGTTCGTAATAATAGGGAGGTCAAGTGGAAGGGCCACTTTTCAATTCTAATCCGCAGAGCCACTGAACATTAAAATGTGCCTGCTGGATTTACAGTGTGATAAACACAGCAGCTAAGTGAAAATCCAGGTGTAGGAAAAAAGAAGGAGAAGAAGGAGAAAAAAAGCTCACAGCAGATGTGTATTAACACCGGTGGTGTTTTCCTTCCATTTAGTACCCAGATTGCAGGTTCAGCTGTACAGTAATTATGAAGCATTATGTTTGCAGAAATCACAACACAGTGTGATGTCTACTGACAAATTAACAAAGAGCAAAACTGTTACGCCGCTATCTAAATACTGCGGTAATAAAAAGTATAATGGGTCTAATCGTGTTGACGGTATCAATTAAGATGGAAAGCGGGAAAGGAATAATTACTGTAATGACTGTCGCGAGGTGAACGCTCCTAGAGTAAAACATGCACAGAATAAATCAATCCAGCAATATCAGGCAAATGAAAAGTGCCACACTGCATGCGTGCGTTGAAGAGTTTCCTCCTTGGGAGGAACGGCAGCTGATCTGAGGCCTGCCCCTAAATAAACATGACGCCCGCCGTCCAGAGGCCTTTCATTAGCCTGCAGTCAGCCCGGCGCGTGGCAGTCAGATCGATAAGGCCAGTCCGGCTCTCTTATTTACCAAGCAACACATTTCTTGTGGTGGAGTTGTCTTTTTTTAATAACCAGTCTCTGTTTAACTGCTTCAGTCAGACTCTGTGTGAGACCATCTGGTCCCCAGTCCTGTAAGACTCTCCTAAAGCCCAGGCCTGACAAGCAAGAGATATGTCAATGCAGTCCTCAGCACAAAGCAACATCTGCCGTGCCTGACACCCACCATTGTATGGCCATTTAATCTGTCCCCCTCCTCCCCTTAACGGCACACAACAGCTCTCGGTATTATGTTTTGCCACTCAATTAGCATTATCATCCCGCTGAAATAGAGGCCAATTTACCTTTAATGACATCATTGTTAGATGAGTGACAGCGGTCCGGGTCGCGGCTATCGCTAGATAAACGAAAGGCCGGTCCCCGTCTTCCCAACTGGCCGTGGTGGCGGCGGCGCCAGCCAATCACGGCGGACTTCCCTCAACCCTTCACCAGCAGCATTGTTTCCTCCAGTTCACAGAGGCAGTGTGGTGGAAAATTGAGTCCAGATTCATTAGGTTTCCAGTGTGCCGCTCGAGTCAGTTAAATTGATACATTTCCTAACAAAATTGAAGTGCTTTTGTGCCGCCCGCGGATGGCTGGTGACCTCACTCGGCCCACTGAGCAGCCGAAGCGAGCTGATGGATCCATTAGACCGCTTAGACTGCTTATTCCTTCCCCTCCATCTCTGACTGACACTGTAAATCTGAACCAATTTCAGACTCTAATCACCATTACAAACCCCTTCCACTGTCCATTTGTTACTCTGCAATTCGAATACACTGCACAGATTGGTCCAAAAATCCCAGTTTAAAGGAGCAGCCCTTCGGTTTCCTCCGGCTAAATGGTTCATGACTGCCGAGACCTTTTTTCTTCCGCCGGGGGAACGGGCCTTCGTCGCCGGGTGAGATGTAAGGTAAAGATAGATTAAAACACAAGGCCTTGGCTCGAGTCCCAGCAGATAGGCAGGAAATTATAATAGCAAAACAAACCAAATGGAAGAAAAATATATGGGCGAAACAGATGTGTGTGAAATTCGAGGGGATGACGGGCAGGGCTCAAGGCTGCACCGTCGGCGGTGACAGAGCAATGTCCTCTGAATAACAATCACTTTACACCTCCAAAACATTTCTTCATCCACTACCCATTTTTACACCAGCTTTTATCTGCCCACTCAAGCGCACCGCTCCGCAGAAGCTGGAGGATATTATTTCCCTGTTGGCCCAAGTCATATAACTCTGCTTAATATGCACTCTATAATTTAAGACACTTCAATAATAACCAGAATGTGCTTTGCCACATTTTTTTTTTTCTTCTTTCCCCGAGTTTCGACTTTGCTCAACTTCGAGAAGGCCACTTTCAGCGTTCGTGCAGAACAGGTAGGAAACAGGTTTGGCGCATTCATAATTTATTCCCCATTAATTCTCGGCGCTCAATCAGAGGGCTTACGCGCAAACCCGTCGAGTTGTCCTGACAGTCTCGATATCTAATTACTGCTGCTCCTCATATCCTCCAAGTGCGGTGGAAATACGTTTTAATTGATATTGAGATGTTTATGCCCTCAGAAAGTAATTAAGATTTTCAATTAATCCTGTCTAATTTCTGGACATCTTGCCTGTGTGTCCTTGAGCATCCGCCGATGAATTCCCCAAACCTTTGCGGAAAAGAAAGAACTTCAATTACGCCGCATTGAATCGCAGCCCTGTAAATGACCTCATCTGAGGCTACATCAACATTTAAATTAAAGCCAATGCAAACTCAATTAAATAAAATCAAGGTGGCACAATCACCCACAACCAATGGGTCACCAGAGATGCTGCTCATCCTGCCTTATTACGCCAGCTACAGTTCTGCCGGCACAATAAAAAAAGCCTGCAGCGCGAGGACTCTGCCTTATGAAGGTGTGAGCGAGATGCCGAGTTAGGCATTAAGACCAGAGGCTCTTAAGTAATCAATACCACAGTTCCATAAGAATCAATTAAACAGCCCACTCACAGAAAGTTCAGCCTCCACTGGGCTGGGAGAAATAATGAGTGCTCTGACCTATCTTCTCCCACCTTGCTCTCATTCAGTTACCGCTTTTATTTGTTCAGAAACACTGTGGCAAGGAAAATCTAGGGGAACCGCTTTGTCTCCCACTACTTGTGTGGCTATGCAGTGTTCCTGACTTTTTCAAACGTTTCTTTGTCGCGTCCATGTATCATCTCTTCCGGTAAGTCTATTCAATCCATGCGCTCCTGAGTTCCTCGTAAAAATATATGAGCGTGATACGACAACACCTCTATTGGCGTAGGAAGAAAACAGAACAATTACCTCTGCATGGCTTGGAATCACCTGCCCATCTAGGCCACAAAAACGCCTGCATTAGGGATTAGGGTGACATAATCTTAGCAATGGCTCGAGAGTGGGGGGCTGAATAGGTTTCAACCCTCTATGCCACGCCGAGATAACATTTGTCACAGGGGTGCCCTGGCTTTCCCATTCATAGATTAGCGGACTCCCTCTTTTCAGCATGCGAAATAGCCCTGGCACTGCAGCGTGTTTATTTCCAAAAGCTAGCCTCCCCCTGGGACGGTGGAAACATCTCGTCTTTCTTCCGTCGGACTTCTTTGAGCAGGGTGGAGCGCCTCCCCTTTGTCTGGTAAGCGGAAACAGGACTTGGACACAAACGGCGGGCTGACTCTGTGGCCTAACCAAATGAGCGCTAAGATCCAGTTAAGACCTTCCCATCAGCTTACATGGCTGTACGACTGCTGATTCCGAGAGGAAGGAGCCCTTGATATTGTGACAACACTAATTTATCAATTTTAATCCTCTAAAATGGCTTCATAAGAAATATGCTTTAACAAAAAAGTCACCCCACAGCCGAGGATCAAAGAGAGCGGCGTGGATTGCTTACTTAAACTCATTTTCTTGGTGGGAGTGCGAGTGTGTTAACGCTCTTATTTTCAATTGTCCTCATACTAAACGGCGGCGTGTGTCATCAAGGCCCCTTTCAGTGAGCTTTAATCAGACAGAGCAACTCCACACTTCTGATTTAAAGAGATTCTGCGCATCTCCAAAGGGCAAGAGTGTAAATGAGATGTGACATTTTATTTGTGCTGTGCTGTTCGGTAAATAAATAAATATCAGTTCATGACAGACAGAGGCTTCCTGGCACAATCTCACTACATTGCACTCTCTGGTTAACTGTCACACCATTAAATTGTCTCTTTCTCTGACATGCTGCCCTTCTGATTGGTTACCAGATGTAAAGTGAGGGAGCACTTGCCAAACAGTTTCCGAAAGCATGAAATTGACATTGTGAATCACATGTGACACCCAGGCTTCTCCGGCTTGTAATTGATCTGCATTTAGAAGATGGTGAGAAAGATGGCAAGCAAGAAGAGGAAAGAGATGATGCGAGCATTACAGCCTGCATAGGAGTCTCTCCTCTCGTCTGCTTTTTTTTTTTTTTTGGTCTGGTTGGCTCTGATTTCATCTTCAATTTTACCTGTAGTGTGGAGAACTCAGCGGGGCCTGAGCTATCTTTCGTTAGTGAGACTGTAGTTATTACTCTTTCATGTGAAGGATCTATCCATTCATCCTAATTAAATTGAGCTTTTTAATCTGGTTCTTTTAATCCCGAGTCTTCTGCGTAGGGACCTGGGTGATGGGATTTTGAAAGGCACTACTCCTGATCCACAGAAGCATTCTTATCTCTCATTTGCCTCTGAAATACAACTTGAGGTTTGTGCACTTAAGAGCACCACAATTAGATCTTTGAGCCTGGCGCCTTTGGGTAGGGATGAATTGAAAAGCTAGCCAAACCCAGAGCGGAGCCGAGAACTCATGGCTCATTTTGATTATTTTTCTTATATTCTTTATTTTACATAATTGGGTTAAAAACTCACGTGGGTTTCGTAATCAATTCGATAAAAAAAAAATCAACATGGCCAAATAAGATTTTTCATTTAAAAAACAGATTATTTCTTTTTTTTTGCGAGGCGTGTGATAAGATTAGGACATTATTATTATTACCATCAAAGTAAAATTGGATTTATAGATCCAATTTGGATTTAATAGAAAGACTTAATTTTTTTTTCTAGATATTATTTTTCTGTGATTTCCCCATCTTGTTCATCTCTCGATTAGACAGAGATGTGCTCGAAAGTTTAGTAGGGCATGAAAGAAGCCAGCAAACACAATAACTGTCAACCACCTGCACAGTCTTATTGCTCTACAGAGGGAACTCATGCAGTTTTCTCTTTAAGATCGTGATCAGGACCACACTAGATAAAGCTTGTTCTAGCTGGGTATCCAGAGATAGAGGTCTTACCTGGGAGTCATTTTCAGCATGATCGCCCTTATCTAAGCTGAGCTCTCTCAGTCACTCATAGTCTCTGTTTAACCGTGGCCCTCACTTTACCACGCCAGCCAAAGATGCTTGTTTGCGAGGGATTACGCTCTTTCTGCTTCTGTTGCGCAAACTATGCATGATGCCATTGTTGTATGAAAAAGTAACCTTTTGCAATCACCCTAATCAACAGAGCCAAACGCCAAAGCATATTAGCACATGCAAACCTGTGCAAACCAGGGAAAGTGGCCATGCCAGAGGATTGGGAAAATACGTTTGAGGTCAAATCGTATGTTTTTATGCAAACGTATGCCATGGGAGAGGGAAAGGGGGGGAAAATAAATTGATAGGACGAAATGATAGCCTTGAGAGTTCTGTTGCTAGGATGGCTCTGGAAATGAAAGGAACAATGAATCTTTTAGGCAATTACCTCATTAGATTGAGAGCAGAGCTCTATAATTTATCGGGCTGTCGAGATTAAAGTAATCCACAATGCAGAAACTCAAGAGCTGATCTTATAATGGATATTTTAATCATGTCCCTCAAAAAATGTGGAGCCTATTAACTTCCAATTTCAATTTATAAATAAAGAAATGATTTTGCACCTTTTTGAAATTACCAACGCATCCCACAAGATATCATAGCGACGCTTTGAATACATTGTCAGAGGAGCATTTTGAATCATATTCATGACATTTCCCTAGTAAACAATTTCAAAAAAAGCCAGGCAGTGGCACATTTATTCACTGCTACACTGCACCATGCAACATGTCAAAGGATATTTAAAGAAGTCAATGTTTTTTTCTCTTTAAAAATGATTTTATTAACGTAGTCTAGAAATGGGAAGGCACGTTGTGGGACACAATAAGGTTAAAAGTCTGCAGAGAATGGTTTCTATGGTAACGACACAAGTTTATCAAGGATATTTACAACCTGCTCTCCAGAGAGGGGCATTAATGTAGGACTGAGTCCCCAAATGCAAAACTGAAGAAATACGAGCTCTAATCTACACCACAAGCTTCCTGCCATCAAACACGCAATTAAACGGACACACTCACAGCGGTGGGGAAAAACAATTCTTAACGGAGGAGGAACGGACCAGTCTCCGCCAATCGCCCCCTTCGCCATCAGGCCTGATTCAGCTTTTCACAACAGCCAATACTGTGCGTCTAATCCATGGGTTTGAATTGAGGCACATTACCAACTCAAATAGCCTGAATTAGCGAGTCTACGTTCACCCAAACAGTCAAAGGAGAGGAAAACAAACAGCAGCAGGGTGGGAATAGACTTTGCCTGGCCCCTCGGTGACTCTCTTCAGGGGCTCTCAGAGGAGACGCTCTCTATAGTTACCACACCGAAGACTGCTGCAGGGACATCTGAACCGCACCAGGGACACTTTCAATATAGCAACATTAAAAAAAAAGGAGTCTGAGTCTTGACAACAAACACAAAAATGTCGCACTTGGATGAAAAATCCAGCCTAATTGCCTCGCTTGATCTGACGCCCTTTCATCCGAATTAATAGTCATTTACATCCCTTTTAAAACAGGCAAGAAATATGCTTTTAATTGTGACATTTCCATTTTTTTGAGCTGTTGTGAAGCACAAATAAGAAGCGCTAAGCAGCTCTTGGCTGTTCGCAGGTACAAATGTGACATCACCCAGATAACGTTCTCCTCAATGAGCGCAAAAAGCCCCGGAAAGCCCTTTATCTTCAACTAAGGATAGTTTTCATCCCGGCAAGTAATTCATCTTTAACCCTCTACTGAGAAAAGAAAGGTTTTAAGCTGACAAAAAAATAAAGCCTGCAGAGGATATGAGCGTGTTGGATGGAAGATGAGGGGGGGGGGGGTGTTGTATTGGTCAGCGCTGTGACTGGTGCGATTGGGTCCTTAAAAGGCTATTGTGAATTTATATTGGAGAGAATAGCCATATTATCATCTCGTTGCTCGAAGTCAAAGTCATATCCGATGATGATTGGCTTGCTGGAATGTTCTGATGGAAAGGTAGAGCCCCATCGCATCCCCATCTCCATCTCACGTCGCATTGGCATATGCGGCTCACTGAACCCTAGTTTTGGCCAAAATTGAAGAGCTTACACAGAGGAAAATAAATAGATGGTTGAATAGCAATCGCCCGTGCCCCTGCACCTTTTATCAGTGGGAATCTAACAGCCGTGCTGTTTCAGAATTTCAGTTTAGCTTCCGATTAAGGTATGTCCCGGCATTTTATTCCCTACATCTCTATGCTTCACAGCTCCCAAAGACTTGTGGGTAACTGCCTATTATCCGACAGTTCCACTCCACTGACCCTGCCAATAAAACTTTTCATATCCCAATAAATGAACTCGATTGCGGCGTTCTAAACATTTACACTGCGCTAACAGATCATCTCCAGACCTTGGAATTGGCTAAATTCCCTTTTCCTGATGAATATATAGAAGGAGATTAGAGATATGATAGCTTTTCAGATTGCTGCACCCAGAGAAATTAGTTTAGCGAGCGTTTACAGAGGCTAAATTGGAACCATTAAATAGCGGATTGAATTGATGGCACATTCATTGTCTCTCCATCGGTATCACTGTAAAATCAATTAGCCGTCACTTTTCCATTCCCAATAAAGTATGATTGTCAGCCACGGATGGCTACAGAAAGCCTGACAGCCACTCGGAGCGAAACAGCCATTGCAAAACAAATTTGCGCGCTGGGCGACTGCTACTAAATGTGACCTGTAATTGTGTGGGGAAGCGCGCTAGTCTTCATCAAAAAGCCAAATGTGCATGCTATGGATTATTAGTCAGAAATACCGCTCTGGCCATCTGGAGAGGAGCTCATGAATTCTGCAGTGTTGCACTGCTCAGACAAGTCCAAAAAAAAAAATGTTTATTGATTTTTTCTTAATAGTTGCGCTCGAATGTGTACACATATGGTGACGGCTGCGTTTAATGATCACCACAAAGGGATGAATTATGCAGTAGGGTCCCTTTTTAGAAATGTATATAAGGACAGTTATCAAAGCAGGAATGTTCACCACTGTTTTATAGATAATCATCTCCTCGGAGAACTATAAATTACATGTAACCATGGAAATACTGTGTACTAAATGCATAATGTCGAAACAGTACTGGAACCACAGTTATGTGGGCGAGTAAAGAAATCCTGTGCAAATATCAAGGCTTTGAACAACATAATATGTAGGACTCAAGATCATTCTGCATGAACAGTCTCAACAGCGACGATATAAAACAGCACCAACATATGTTTCTTCTGGATATTAAAACCTCAAAGAAATGGAAGGTTTATTAAAAGAAGTAGATTTCAAAAGATTTTAACACCACCGACATTTTAAAAACGCTATACAGATATGACTTGAGGAAAAAATAAGATGCCATGTGTTGTTTTTTAATCAAACACTACTGATGATATTTAATCTAACTTACTTTCTTTTCGGCTTAGTCCCTTTACTAATCAGGGGTTGCCACAGCGGAATGAATCGCCAACTTATCCAGCATATGTTCTACGCAGCGGATGCTCTTCCGGCTGCAACCCAGCACTTGGAAACATCCATACACACTCATTCACACACATACACTATGACCAATTTAGCTTACCCAATTCACCTATACCGAACGTCTTTGAACTTTGGAGTAAACCCATACGAACACAGGGAGAACATGCAAACTCCATACAGAAATGCCAACTGACGAAGCTGGGGCTCGAACCAGCGACCTTCTTGCTGTGAGGCGACTGTGCTACCCACTGCGCCACCGTTTTTTTTTTTTATTTTTTAAGCAACTTTAATAGTTAAAATATTTTTACATTTAATAGTTTTTGGTAAAACAAAATCATTTAAATCAAATATTTAAAGTGAAAATATATGTAATTCAGACTGATTTTCAGGTTCTGAACAAAATATCAATATATGAATTTTCAGGAAAAAAATGCTCTTAGATGTTCATGAAGGATATAAGTTCACTTATTTGTTTTTACAAATTTAAGTAGATTGAATCTGAAACAATTAAATTATCCCCCCCCCCCCCCCCCCCAAAAAAAAAAAAAAACAAGACTTGCGTTATTTTAACTCATTCTAAATTAATATTTAAACAAACAGCAACATAATTTAATAACTTGTATAAATTAATTACGCACAAACTTTTAAAGCGTTTTCACCACCTTCGCATGCATATGAATGGACGCCTATGGGGTGATTGTGACTTAACACATAAATGTATTTACTGAGTAAATACAACTGAGAAATTCTAATAGAAATAACATTTTGCATTAGTTAAATCAAAAATTGATTTAGAATTCACAAAATCTTTTGTCTCATTGGAATATTTATACGTTGCAAGTTGAGATTATATTATATTTGTTCACCAAGAACCTTTGACCTATTCCAAACCATCTTAATAACCCCTATTGATTTTGTATATACATGTGCCTTTTCAAAACAAGTACAAATTCCATGGGTCTATAATAGTTAAAAGATTTTTATATTTAATAGATATAAAAACAATATTTCGTTAAAAAAAAATTAAATAACAATGAGAGAATATATTTGTAATTCAGAGTGTCAGGTTCTGAACAAAACAACAATATTTGAATTTGCAGGAAGAAATGTATTCAGATCTTGAGAGAATAAACATTTTACTCAAACCCTTACCTATATAAATTCAAAAAGGGTCTTATTATTGTTATTATTATTATTATTATTATTATTATTATTATTATTACTACTACTACTACTATTATTATTATTATTACTTTAACTATTATTATTATTATTAGTAGTAGTAGTAGTATTATTACTTTTATTATTATTACTGTTATTATTATTATTACTGTTATTATTAATATTATTATTATTACTTTTATTATTATTATTACTGTTATTATTATTATTATTATTATTATTATTATATTCCTGTTATCATCATTATATTACTGTTATTATTAATAATAATAATATAATTATTATTAATACTTTTATTATTATTATTATTATTATTATTATTATTATTATTATTATTAATAATACTATTATTATAATTATATTACTGTTATTATTATAATATTACTGTTATTATTATTAATAATATTGTTATTATTATTATTATTATTATTATTATTATTATTATTATTATTACTACCATTATTATTATTATTATTACTTTTATTATTATTATTATTATTATTAATATTTATTTTATTTAATTTTTATTACTTTGTAGCAGTATATCATTGTTGATAATTTTGGGATATTTCATTACAGAGTTTTTAAATGCATTGAAGTAGTTAAACCAGAATACAAAATAAAAAAGTCTATCAACGCACTGAGGGCAAAGCAACAGACATTTAACAGCCTAACATTTATTTCCTCAGGCATTTTATTTATCTGTTTCATCCTAATCTTTCCCTCCATCGTCTGTCTTTGGGTAATATCATGAGTGCATCAGTATCTGAGAGACAGATTCAGTCTGGTCAGCTGTCTGTATCAGACACAAATCAAACTGCATTATGCTTGTCAATTTGCCAAAGGCATTACTGGATGTCCTCTGAGATCAAGCCTCTCATTTCGCCTTCTAATAAAATCAAATGGGAATCCTGCCGTCCCTTTCCTTTGTGCGCCGGATGCTATTATCTTTGCATTGAATGAGGTTTGTTACCAGATTGTTGAGCCTAATGCCACTATTTCTGTAAGCAACACATTAGGATGTGCCAATGCCGTGAGTGGCTACAGTATCACATATGTTGTGAAATTTTGAAGGGGGAGACACGCATTTCATTAACTAGCCCATAACAGATGAAGACCCAGGGAGGACCAAGGCATCCAACACCAGCAACACACAGTCTGGATGAAGGAGGAGGCTATTAATTGGGGTTAATAAAACATTTGTGTAAAGAGTTGCCAGGACACAGACTGGAGTGCCGCATGTCTGGCCACACACTCAGAAAAGCCACTAATCCAACCCTAATTGATGGTCTTAAATTCTATATTTAAGAATACCATAATCCTATTTTAAAAAGTTTGCAAAAATGCATGCATTGTGTGCTCATTTAAGGAAAATCTAAACTTGACAAAGATCACTTCATGATAGCCTTGTAGTACAATAAATTCTAGACAACGGTCTGATATTTTAGGTTGAGTTTAATTTGAACTGTTTACACTAGTGCAATTTTTCTTTTAAAACCAGGGCTTGACATTAAAGAGCCCCTATTATGGGTTTTTGAAAATGAGCTTGTATGCAGTGTGTAACACAGCTTTAAGTGAAGTGAAATGTCCAGCTAAGGCTTAAATCTGAAAGTGCACAGTGTTTAAAACTATTGATTCATCCATAAAAGAGTCGACTTATAGTTCCTCAAACGAATCGCTGTGCTTACGAGTCTTTAACCGTTTCGGCATGACGTGAACACGAAACATAAGCCCCGCCCATTTGTGCGCGCGCAGCCCCGGGAGATTCAAAACCCCCAATCCCGCCCACAAACAACAGCAGTGAGCAAAAGTTGCCAGATTGGGCGGTTTTCAATTTGATTGTGCAGGTAAAAACCTTTTGGAGAGGGTTTGGGCTGAAATCAGTCAGCTACATCTGGCAACACAGAGAAGAGCACTGTGCTCGGCTGGATATTGGAAGTGTGCAGATGAACCAGAGATGAGACTGTGAAGAGTCAGTGTTTCAGGTTTATTTCTGCAGAAATACCTCAGCATTAAACCCAGCCTTGTGCTGTGTTCCCTCTACACGCTTACAACGGAGGATTCGGAGCACCGGGACATTTCCTGGCCTGCTATCCAACAAGTGAGTGCGTGTGATTTAAAACGGTTGCCTCATTGTTTTCTCTAGCTTGTAAATTATGCATTTAACTGTGTTTTGTAACTTTTAACTGCTTGTAGTGTATCTGGTTAACTTGTATTCTCATATCGCGTCTAAAAGCTCGCTGTAAACGTGACGCGCGCCGCTTTGTTTACGGATTAAAATGCGTTTGTGAGCTTGCGTTTCACTGCTGTTTGTCGTTGCTATGGCTCTCCTACACACGCGCGGTGGTCCTGTTTCATAATGGTTCAGCTTTTGCCGCTGTGTGCATTAATACTGAATGTTTGTCACTGATTTCACTTCTGGTTAAGAATAGAGCTGGGAATATGCTGGGAGACCGGGGGGTTAGTTTCGGGGCTGAGGTGTCTGAAATACGGGCAACTCCCGATAAAAACGATGACTACTTCAATATTGATAAGCTGTGGTGTGCATTCTCTCGCACTGAATGATGTCAACCAATCGCAACAGACTGGGTCATCGGTGCAATCAGCGCAGTTTAGCATCGCGCTAAGGAGGGGTTTTGGAACAACTGAATCACTGAACGATTCATATAGGAGTCGCTGGGATAATGAGGTAAAAATAAATGCAAATTATAAGACAATGAAAAGAAAGCAGGTGAATACCAAATGAGAGGATGATCAGGCGATCCTGATGCACTGACGAGGGCTTCAGTGTCAAGGCTGATTTCAGTTGATGTGATGCGCGAGATTGTTTAAAAGTTTCAAAACGAAATGATTCCTTGCGCAAAGCATCCGTGCCTGGACATGTAAATGGTGCGATCGGTTCTCTTTTAAAATAGACTGGACAAAAAGTGACACTCGTGAACCCACAGATCTGCTGTAAAGGTCTTTTTGTAAGCAGCAAGTCCTTTTAACCTTTCACGTGATAATCTACGATAAACAGTTTTCTATAATTAGCGATTCATTTAGTTATGCTTTTGAATTATATGAAGAGACCGTCGTCTTTCCTCAAACAACCTCTGATGTTGAACGGTTTTAAAAAGTGACTTTTGTTGACACACTGTAAAAAATCCAACTTACAAATCATTAATTTAGTTTAAAGTTGTAAGCTAAGTGGACATATTTTTGAGCTCAGAGTTGAATTTACTCATAAAAATGAATCAACTGCATGTTTGGATTTGTTTGTTCAATAAAAGTAAAAAATTCAGTTGAGGAGACTTTAAATTTTGATTTCTCCATATCTTCAAAAAATAAAAAGGTTGAGTTAAATTAAAATTTTTAAGCAACCGGCTGCAAAGAAATTTTTTAGTTTAATAAACTTCAGTGGTTGAAGTTGTGCCAAATTATTCTGTAAAGTATCCTTGACTTAAACCAGCCTTTTTAGTCAACCTAAAAAATTTATTTGGCACAACTTCAACCACTGAAGCTTAATAAACTCAAAATTTCTTTGCAGCCAGTTGCTTTAAAATTTTAAGTTAACTCAACTTTTTATTTTTTTACAGTGCATCTGTTAAAGTTTAAAGTAATATATTGGTTGGGCTTGAATTGTAAATTACGGTACAAAAACTGCCAGTGCTTTTTTGTTTTCCCTTTTTTCTGTAGTGCATTTATTATACAGTAAATTGTTTCAAACTACTAAAATTGTTTTCAACATTTTACAGCGCAGTGAGTGTAAACAGTCATGTAACATTATTTATGATGTATCATATATTTATCTGTATCGTGTGGCTGAAATCTGTATAAAGAGAAATCTGGCAATTGCCTCTAAACTCTTCTGAACGTTTTGCTGAAACATTACAAAGACTGAAGTAATGTATATTTATATAGCACATTTATCATGTATGGTCATACACCCAAAGCGCTTACAGTCATGAGTTGACCCACACAGAATCTGTGCGCGCAGAATTCTGCAGAAACTGTTTGTTTACTTGTGTAAATGTGTGTAAATGTATATTTATTCAGTTTTTAAATTAATTTCAGTAATAATATTGACTAATATGAAAATATTGATATGATTTATTTACAATACAGTTTGTAAAGTACTATTTTCTGTCTTTTAGTTGAGACTTTATATGATAGACTTGCTTTGTTGACCAAATTAAGTGTATATAGTTGCATTTGCACTGTAAACTTTAAATAAAAGTTTAAAAAGGTATTACTTTTTATTTCATATATTAAGGTTTTAGTTACAATACTTCTAAAATCATACCGCATAAATAGCAAAAAATGTCCGCAGATTATGTCTGACCCTAGTCATAAGCGAGAGTCCACCACCAGTGTGCAGCATCCACTTAGATGATGAGACGGTAACCACAGGATAACTGCGTTAGTGTGCTCACCACACACCAGCTATAGATGTAGTGGAGACTGTGATAGAGCCAATTTGGTAGATGGGGATGATTTGGAGCCCATGATAGGTAAGGGCCAATGGAGGGAATTTGGCCAGGATACCAGGGTTATGCCCCTACTCTTTACAAGAAATACCATGGGGTTGTAACGACCACAGAGAGTCATGACCTCACTTTAACTTATCATCCAAAAGACACTGCTCACTGACAGTATAGTATCTCCTTCACTTTACTGGGGCATCAGAATTCACACAGACTGCAGATTAAGCACCCGCTGCTGGCCTCACTAACACTACTTCCAACAGCAACCAAGTTTTCCCATCTGGTCCCCCATTCAGGTACTGACCAGGCTCAGCCCTGCTTAGCTTTAGTGAGTAACCAGTCTTGGGCTGCCGGGTGATGGCTATGAAGTAGAAGTAATGTAGAAGTAATGCAGAAGTATGAAGCACTGAACTGTGGGGAGTTTTCACCATTAAACAGATTTCCCCAATTATGTTTAGGATATTTGGGGTGGGACTAAAATGGCAGCTTGATGATGTAATGGAGACAACAAGCATGACCCACCCCTAAAACTGTCATAAAAACTGCACATTACCATCACTGGTTCTCCCAGTCAGTCTTGAGTTACTGTCATCATTTGTTACTGCAGTTTACATTTTGCTAGCTAGACATGGTATTGCACAAATACATATCACAGGTAACAACAATATACAAAATAACCGTAATTATTTCATTCATTCATTCATTTTCTTTTCGGCTTAGTCCCTTTATTAATCTGGGGTCGCCACAGTGGAATGAACCGCCTGTAAGTTATTTAAATTACCTAAAAATGATGATATAAGGGAAGTGACTTGATTTAATTTTCAGTGCTGCCAGTGGACATGCCCCAGCCTTTGAGAACCTTTTGAGAGTCCTGCTGATTTTACTAAGTTTTGATAACATATATTAGTTTGTTGGCTTTATGACGTGACACTGAAAAAATGAGCGATTGCTCCATATTTAGGATTTCTGTAGAGAGAGGTTACATTTACATATTTTATTGGCCTCACACATTCACGCAATGCACATTTGCAGACCAGCGTTCAACAACACTGTAAAACAGTGACAACTTAAAATTGTGAGGCAACTTGCTGCAAAGCTTTTTTTGAGTTGACTCAACTTAAATTGAGTCAAGTGCAGTATTTGACTTTTTGACTGGAATGCAGCGACGTCACATAAACTTGCATTTACATTCAGGTGCATTCGCATGTGGATGAATATAAGTCTATAGGGCAAAAAGTGCAGTGATCATGACTGAACACTTGGCTTTTGAAATGTATTTAATGAGTAAATACAACTGAGAAATTCTGAGTTGAAGTATATTTTGCACAAGTTAGCACAAAAATATATATTTAAAAATATAAGCTTTAGCACAAAAAATATATTTTAGAATACACAACATCAAATTTCTTAGTTGAATGTTTATATATTGTAAGTTGATATTATTATCATATTTGTTCCCCAAGGACATTTGACCTACTCCAAACCACTAAATCTTAATAACCACTGTTTATTTTAAATAAAAACGTGCCTCTTCAAAACCAGTACAAGTTTCATGGGTTAACATTATACAAAATTTTCCTTTTATGTCAAAAATCATTAGAAAATAAAGTTATAATGTAATAAAGATCATGTTCCGTGAATATATTTCATAAATATCCTGCTTTTAATATATCACAACTTAGGTGAATGTGAATTGCTGAGAACTTCATTATAGACAACTTTAAAGGAGACCTTTTTTTTTTTTTGCCAGGATTTAGATTTGTTTTTAACCAGCAGATTTAATTCCAGATTTTCATGTAGTCGTATCTCTGCCAAATATTATCCTATAACAATGTATACATCAATGGAAAGCTTATTTATTCAGCTTTAAGGTGATGCGTACATCTCAAATTGCCTTTTATAGGTATAATGGACAATAAACACAATTAACTCTAAAGTTAACAATGCACAATAGAAACTGCAAAATGAAAGTGTTAATTTGATCATCATTCAAACTTAGTAAAATCAAAATCAATTGAAAGCAAACAAACAAGACCTTACAAATCTCCTCAATCACCATAAGGCAACATATACAATATTTTATAGCCCATTCTCAACCACAGACACTTCTGCACACAAGCCCTAAAACTCTTAACGGAACAGAAATCCCTTCCTAACTATACCTCCGCCTTTATTAATCTTGTGCAATACCACATTTTATAACACTTAATTTAGATGATTTCTCTTTTAATATCGTCTGCAGCTCAGCATGCTGGGAACTAGAAATTTGCTGAAACTCAAAAATTCATTTTGACTTCTGCTTAGTATAATCAGTTACCGAGCTAACATAACTGCTTTCTGTTAATTGCGATGAACTTTTAGTCATATTTCAGTGAAATTAACTTGTTTCATTAAGTACATTTCACTGTAAGTTTTTGTAGTTTGATAATGACTACTGGATCAGACTTTTATCCCTGAGCAAAGCTTCATTTCTTCATTTTAAAACACACTGAGAGTCCTAACTAATAAGAATAAACAAAGACAATTATAATGAAATATATCATTAATAAATATAATTATTTCAGGTTATTTATATTTGTTTGGACCCTGCTCATAATAATAATAATAAAAAAATCATGTAATTTGTAATAACAAGAGAGAGATCTCTGTGCAAAAACAAAATACAAAAACAAATTGCATGTGTACAAATTGTACCACTTTATTAGGTACACCTGTTTAACTGCTGGTTAACGCACATTTCTGATCAGCCAATTACATGGCAGCAACTCAGCAACTAGACATGGTCAAGACGATCTGCTGCATCAGAATGGAGAAGAAAAATGGGGAAGAAAGGTGATTCAAATGACTTTGAACATGGCATGGTTATTGGTGGCAGACGGGCTGTCTAGAGTATTTCAGAAACTGTTGAGCTACTGGGATTTTCACGCACAACCATCTCTAGGGTTAACAAAGAATGGTCGGAATAAGAGAAAATATCCAATGAGCGGCAGTTCTGTGGAGCACAAATGCCTTGTTGATGCCAGAGGTCAGAGGAGAATGGACAGACTGGTTCTAGTTGATAGAAAGGCAACAGTATCTCAAATAACTACTCGCTACAATTCAATTCAATTCAATTAAATTAAATTCTTGTTTATTTTTATAGCGCTTTTTATGTTGATTGTGTCAAATCAGTTTAACAAAGAGGTTCTAGTAAATTGAAAATGTGTCAGTCAAAGCGCTACAAGTTCAGTTCAGTGTGGTTTAAATTTCACTGCTGAAAGTCCAAACACTGAAGAGCAAATCCATCGATGCACAGCTCCACAAGTCCCAAACCAAGCAAGCCAGTGGTGAAAGTGGTAAGGAACAAACTTTACCAATTGAAGTAAAAGTGAAGGAAAAAACCTTGACAGAAACCAGGCTGAGTTGGGCACGACTATATCTCGCTTTGGAAACAACTGTGCTCGGACTGTGCTGTGTTCACAGGACTTTTGTCTATAAAACACATTAGATTAGTCTGAATTTAGATTAATCTAATTTATATGTAATGTAAAACTACCCAATTCCCAATTACCCAATTCACCTATATCACGTCTTTGGACTTGTGAAGGAAACTGGAGCACCCGGAGGAAACCTGCGAACACGAGGAGAACATGCAAACTCCACACAGAAATGCCAACTGACCCAGCCGAGGCTCGAACCAGCGACCTGTGAGGCGCCTGTGAGGTGATTGTGCTACTCACTGAGCCACCATGGCACAATACAATACAATACAATACAATACAATACAATACAATACAATACAATACAATACAATACAATACAATACAATACAATACAATACAATA
>CAIGQQ010034267.1:2893422-2910922 GCA_903798035.1 Danio albolineatus
TACAATACAATACAATACAATACAATACAATACAATACAATACAATATAATATAATATAATATAATATAATATAATATAATATAATATAACAAAATATAATATAATAAAATATAATATAATATAATATAATATAATGGCCTAGTGGGTAGCACGTTCGCCTCACAGCAAGAAGGTCGCTGGTTCGATCCCCGGCTGGGCCAGTTGGCATTTCTCTGTGGAGTTTGCATGTTCCCCGTGGTTGCGTGGGTTTCCTCCGGGTGCTCCGGTTTCCCCCACAGTCCAAAGACATGCGGTACAGGTGAATTGGGTAAGCTAAATTGTCCATAGTGTATATGTGTGTGAATGAGAATGTATGAATGTGTTTCCCAGAGATGGGTTGCGGTTGGAAGGGCATCCGCTGCGTAAAACAAATGCCGGATAAGTTGACGGTTCATTCCGCTGTGGCGACCCCGGATTAATAAAGGGACTAAGCCGAAAAGAAAATGAATGAATGAATAATATAATATAATGTAAGTGCCATTTGAATTTTAAAACAATCAATGCCAATAACAAACAAAAATTATTTCCATATTGGATTCTAAGTGAACTACAAAAAAATCCAAAATACAGGCATTGCAAATATGGAAATTGGAAGAAAAAAATTATAATAATAAAGTATTTAATACAAACAATTGTGTTCATTGTAAAGTTGTTTTGCGAGTTGAGAACATTAATTATAAAGTAGAAACAATTTTGCTTAGTCCTCCTTGACATTAGCCAGTCCAGTCTATTGACATTATCGGGTGACAACACACACGCACGCACACACACACACACACAGACAGAGAGAGAGTGCGTGCAGCACAGCGCACTCCCTTCAAATCATCACCACGCACGACTACGGTTCTTATGGCTGTATTTCTCAAGCAAGGATTCTGATACAGCAACGCGAAGCAGCCGCTTTACAAAAGTTGCGTGTAGGGGGAAACACGTCAAACTTAATGAAACATTTGAGGGTGCTTGGAATCAACTTAGAGAGGAATGGGCTGTCTTTGACAGCTTGAGTACATTTACATGGATCCATATGATCCATATTATCCTTTATCCATATTCATTTGCTCATTAAACACACGCAGGGCTGGAGCAAGCTGAACTGGTGCTCTAGGCGAATGGTGATCACGTCGCCCTCAACCTGAAAGTGAAAAAGAAAGTGATCGGTTCACGGATGAACGTGAGGACAGGGTGGGAGGGGGTAGGTGTCGCGGATTAAAGTGAGGACCGGGGGGTTCGCTCACTATTCTGCCGCCCTTGTCGGCCACCTAGTTCGCCTCTATGGATGTGCAGGCCCTGAACACACGTCGGCCACAACAGGAAATAAAAAAAAACTGTCACTGCGCTAAATGCGTTAATTTTTTTACGGGTTTAAATATTTCAAATTAATCGGCGTGCGCTAACTCAATAATTTTGACAGCCCTAAATATAATATAATTAATATAATATAATATAATATAATATAATATAATATAATATAATATAATATAATATAATATAATATGATATAATATAATATAATATAATATAATATAATATAATATAATATAATATAATATAATATAACATAATATAATATAATTCCCTGCCTAGCCATCATTCACTGATTCTTCAAAAACGGCAGCAGTGTTTGCATTTCTCTTAAAGGAAATGCCATTGTTTTCACTGTCCGGCACAGCTCCTTTTTTTGGGCTTCAGGTTGCGAGTAAGATTGACACGGGGTCGGGGCAGCGGTCAGGTTGGGCATAGTTCGCGGGACATCCAGGCAGCGCGTCGTTCTCGCACCAGCTGAGGAAACCTTTAAAGTGAGTGATGCTAGTGGAGGTGTGGAAGGTGAGAAGGTCTACAGGAGTGTTTTCTCATGAACCTGCCTGACCCAGGGCAGCACTTTCTGTGGCACGTCGAGTGGAAGGAGCAGGGTGGAAGCGGGGCCCACAGGTGCTGCACAGATGCCTCAGATGGGGGCGAGAGGGAGAGGCTCCAGGACACTGAATCGACAGCAGCAGTAGCAGCAGCTTCAGACTGGAGGAGGCTCACGCTTCCCTCCTCTAAGAGAGACTCTCACATCTGCTTCTTCATTCTCCTGCAGTAATTACCTCTCACACCCACTGAGCAGACGACCCGCTCACACACACACACACACACACACACACACACATACACACATACACAACACCTCATCTTCAGCCAACACAGAGAGAGATGCTTTGCTCTGGTAAAGAGGCTATATGGAAGAATTCTTATGTATTAATCACTCTTTTATTGCCAATTTGTGAACCGCTTGTAAACAAACTTTAAACTCCCTGACTTCCTAGTTGCTTATTTGAACATTGCTAATAAGGAAATAACTTTTTTTTTTTTTTTTTTTTGTAGCACTATCGCCTCAGAGTAAGAAGTTCGCTGGTTCGAGCCTCGGCTGGGTTAGTTGGCATTTCTGTGTGGAGTTTGCATGTTCTCCAAGTGTTTGTGTGGGTTACCTCCAGATGCTCCAGTTTCCCCCACAGTCTAAAGACATGTGGTAGAGGTGAATTGGATAAGCTAAATTGTCTGCAGTGTGTGTGTGTGTGCGTGTGTGTGAATGAGCATGTATGGATGTTTCCCAGTGATGGGTTGCAGCTGGAAGGGCATCCGCTGCGTAAAACATATGCTGGTTAAGTTGATGAATGAATGAATGAATGAATGAATGAATGAAAGAAAGAAAGAATGAATGAATTGTGTTCAAATTTCCAAATGACTGTTTATTGAACCTTTGTATTACATTGTTAAAAATAAAGTTTCCAAAAGTTGTAGTATTTTTTCTCAATGATGCAATAGAATAATTTTCGGTTCCCTAAAAAACAGATTATGGATGGTACACTTTTAAAATCTAACTTTTTTTCTAGCGTGAAGAAATTTTCTAAATCTAAATAAACTTTTTACACCACAAAGAATCTTTTGTGGAATATAAAGTCTTCATGGATTTAAAGGTTGTTTATGGAACAACTGATGCCAACAGTGAGTGTGGCATTATTAACATCTGATGGACGTTCACAAAATGACAAAAAAAAAAAAGTTAAACCAATAAGTAAATAAATCATCTGAATGCTATTGAGATGTTATTTATGTTATTTGTATTTGATTAAAAAAATATATATGTAAAAATAACACGTATATGTCACACTATTACAAAAATAAGAGTTGACATTTTAGTTCAATTCAATTCATCTTTATTTCTATAGCGCTTTTACAATGTAGATTGTGTCAAAGCAGCTTCACATGCATTATAAAAAATTGAAACAGTGTCAGTCCAGTTTTCAGTGTTGAAGTTGAGAGTCCAAACACTGAAGATTAATCCATCGAAGCGCATCGAAGTACCGAATCGTGCAAGCCAGTGGTGACAGCGGCGAGGAAAAAACTTCACCAATTGGCGAAAGTGAAGAATTAAAAAACCTTGAGCGAAACCAGGCTAAGTTGGGCACGACCATTTTACAATATGGTTTCAATAATGCATTTACTAAAATGAACTAATAATGAACGCTAATTTTACAGCATTTATTAATCAGCTCAACGTTTACTAATGCATTATTAGCATTTAAATTTATGCTTGTTAACATTAGTTAAGGCACTGTGAGTTAACATGAACTAACAATGAACAACTGTATTTTCACTGACTAATGTTAACTAACATGAACATGTAATATAATAAATGTATTGTTCATTGTCTGCTCCTGTTATGAAATACATTTACTAACATTAAGTAATACAACCTTAGTGTAAAGTGTTGTTTAAAAATAAAATATTTAAAATATTTAAAATAAATAAATAAATGTAATATGTAGTGTGAAATGTTTGTAAGTAAGAAACTTTAATAACGTTCTAATTGCAGAAATAAGACTGGATGTTTAAATTTTTTAAAATACTAAAAATAAACGCTCCCATAACATCTTTTAGTTAAACTGCAATTACGTCACACTAATCACATTAAAAACATGAAACACTTAAATGTTCTTAGAACATTAAATATTTGAATGAAGCAATATTTTCAAGTGACTATAATGTTAGTTGAATTGTTTAAGAAATGCTATTTTAATCTTTATTTAACATTCTAATATTGATGCAGAAAGTTTGAGCAGCCTCATTGTATTGGCTGAGAAAGGCATTGTTATTGGCCTGATAAGAAACTAAATTGTCGGCTGATTAAGTAAGGTTGATGCACTTCAGGTGTGTGCTGCTGCCTATTAAGGTTTTACGTTTCACGCTCACTGAAAATAAGTGCCTCTGCCTACAGTTTTACTAAACATACATTTTCTTACATTTTGTGCACGTTTTAGTTGACAAATCCACTAGAGAGCGCTGTCCACATTTTAGCAAATATGGAATACCTTAAATAGGGCATATTTTGCTCTACATTTCAGACACACATCCTTCTTGTTCAGTTGTATAGTAATTGTTTTGTGGTATTTATTTGGTATTGTGCAAAAATACGGCACAAAAATAATCCTTTATTTGTTGATAATATATAAATATCATTAGTGTGAAAAAGAACAAAAGTTTACACCATACTGCTCCTTAACATTCATTTGACCTTGAAACTGTGGTCAAACTTATGTTTATGCACATTTTTGCCAGCCTGATCTCACAAGGAAACACAACTATTTAGCGTTTTGTCAGATTAGTGGCTATTTTGTACAAATTCGCATGAGTTCAGTCCTACGAAAATTTAAAAAACGGAGTAGTGGCACCAAACCCCACCCGTAAACCCAACTGTGATTGGGGGAAAAGCAAATCGTACTACATTGCGTGAATGAGAACGTATGAATTCATGCAAATTTGCCAGTAAATAAAAAAAGTTATGAATGGCCGTGAGGTATCTTTGGTTTCCTTCTTTACCTGTGTTAAAATAAAGTCAGTTGTCCACTGCATTTGTTTTAATTTCATTGTTTATTCATTTATTCATTAATTTTCCTTCGGTTTAGTGTCTGATTTATCGGAGGCTGCCACATCAAAAAAAAAGGCTAACTATTCCAGCATGTGTTTTACACAGCGGATGCCCTTACAGCCGCAAAACAGTATTAGGAAACACCCATACACGCATGCACTAATACATTACGGCCAATTTTAGTTAATCCAATTTATAGGTCACCTATACCAACCTTTGTTGTGAGGCAACAGTGCTAACCACTAAGCCTATTTTTAAATGTTCCAAAAAGATCTTTGCAAGAGTATATTGACTATAAAGTGGCATTTAATCACATCTGTCTCTTGCATGGGATCTATACAAGTGCAAGCAATAAGTTGCATAGTGCAATTCCCTTAATGGCCAGCAGTGTCACCAATAAAACATTTTTTTGTTTGTTTTGTTTTTAGCAATCATCTGCCACTCTTTAAACATGGTGGATTTCAATTAGATGTGATACTAACATTATTGTTCATCTGTGTCATAAATTATATTAGTGGTGTGGACTCTGTATCCTTTTAAGTATATTTAGAAATATTTATATAGATTTTTTTTATTGATACAGTTGTTGTCCTTTACATGAACGGGCCTTAAAAATGCCAAACGCTATTTATTGGCAGACTTCCTACAGACTGTTTCAAGGCTTTCTGAATGATGCCTCTTTACACTGCTCTTAAGTTCCGTAATTACAGCACCTCACACTGCATCAGATCCAGAGAGCAAGATAAAAAGCAGAGGAGCTGGTAATGGAAATCTGTTTGGAGAGGTGCGGATTCTAATATCTAATTTCCCCTAATAAACTATAACCGATTTAATTTCCACCTTATCAGGCCAAGATTTCAACACTTTCCTTTTTAATTGGCTATTTTGTAATCTCGATTCCCAGCGGAGCTGATGGTCTGTCTCTCCCTCCAGAGGGCTTGCATGAAATCGGTTTGAAACGGTGTGTCAATCTCATTCTGAAGTGACCATCTGGCCGGCATACAGGAGTCGGGGATGGCATGCCGAACCCTGGGGTCTCGGGGAGGCAATCAGCAGCAGCTTTACACAATGTGTTAATGCAAATTTATTAGAGATTTCCTATTGGCCGCTTTAATCTGCTTTGTGTTGTCTTGAGTCTTGGGCTAAGGATCTAACAGAGGACAGAACACATGGAGCATGTAAAACACACACACACACACACACACACACACCAAGACCATAACAGGACTCTGGGTGTGTCAGCGCGCATGAGCTAATTTCTTTGGGGATGAATAAAACATTAAAAACAACAATAAGCTTGATCTGAACACTTGGCTCAGCGTTTGCAAACAATAAAGCAGGTTCGCTTCTCAGACCGGACATATGTGTACATGTGGCGATGACCTACACTCTTTTACAACTCACACCTCATTCAAGTCCAGTCATGAAATTGTAGAAATAAACAACAACCGTTAACTAATTCAAGAAATATTACACAGGAACAGCGTATAAAACAATTCAAAGTCCAAACCGGTCCGCTTGAAGACAAGCCGGCCGCATTACACAGTTTCAAGGTTATTTATCACAACAATAACAGTCCGGCGGTTCTGCGAAGGCTGCATTTGTTTGTGTTGTCTGTTTTTATTACGATAACTGTGAGTGCAAGTTTAATTTGCTCAATTTCGGATTCTATTGAGATGGCACTGTAATACTATCAGTCTCACTTCATTTCCAAGTAATTAAACATATGTGCAGGGCAGCGGTATTCTCAAAGTTACATTATCATATCTGTGCGAGACAGGAAGAGGGATTTGTGGAAGTATGGGCACTGAACAGGAGTTCTATGCAAACCTTTGATTTCATTTCAACTCGAAATGTTCCTTAACAAAAGAGGAGAAGTGAGAGATAAAGAAATGGAGAAAAATACATTCCCATTATTTTTAATTGGACAAGCACTTTCACTTGACACTGTGGAGAGAGCCTTTACGAGATAAGTTAAGTGAGTTGTTCCACAGAGACGGAAAAAATAACTATTTCTAATTCGGTTCAAAAGGCTAGGGCTTTAGAGTTTTTTTTCTTTTTATGGACGACAGGACAGAATCGCTGTAAACAATTGCCTTTCTCTGCCAGGGAACTTGTTCATTTGCGCCTCGGTATGCTCACGTGCATCTGCATACAAGCGCCTTATTTAGCAGTAAGTTATTACAGGAGGCCTCGGTCGCACCGATAAAGGTTGAAAAAGATCAAATAATCCTTATCGCCATGCTGACCCGTGGAAACATCACGACCTGATTGTGTGTAAGAAGCGCTATATGACATTTATCAATACGAGAGACATTTTAAACGGCGTACAGTTACAATCTGGTCATCATCGCTGACTGACATCTGAGCAAATGTGTTCATTCTGTATCGGCTGAGAATAATGGGAAAAGCCCTTGCATTATTGCCAGCTCTTCCTGGAAGCTATAGAGCCTGTCATTAATCCCAACTGTCTGTAAAATTGAAGCAATAAAAACCACTCGCTGTACATCAAATATCTCAGCAGTGATGCTCGAGAAAAAATATAGATCCGCAGACAAATAAAGAGATTTATCCGTGATTGTTTCAGTTAAGATTCCTGGGCTCCCCGCGTTCCCTTTGTTGTACATGAGAGAGACATTACACCCATGGCAGCCCATGACCTCATTTGCCGAGAAGAAATTTAATTAACAAGGCAAACATTGTCTGTGACAATGCCTCTGCTGAGACTCCAGCAGATAGCAGCTACTGCCCAAACCGGCATCGTAACAGTGTGACAGGCGGCCTTAAAAAACACACACGTCCGCTCGCACAAACACGGGTGGTATTAAAGCGCTGTGCATTTTTCGAACGCTCGGGCCAATAAGAAAATAAACACGCTGCAATAATTGCTCCAGACCCTGCGCAGCAGTCGGCCGTCCATGCGCTCGTGAAAAAAAAAGATGTGTGGAGTTTTGACTGCAGATGCCAGCTGAGCTGACAATATGCTCTTGGTTCTCAGCCACATAAAGAGAGGGTGGGACCCTTCAGCCTTTTGCATCATAAAGCCATTCAAATCTCTTTGTAGCCCCACTGTAAAGTGCTCGGACGGAAAGGGAGGGCACCGATTTGGCAGCACATGGCACGAGAGGCGGCGGACGGCTGTCATTCATGAGGAGCGTCTGTAGCTCTGTGTGGCGGCCCTATAGGGATGGGTGTTAGTCATTTAGCCCAGGGAGGCTGATTACAGAGTTGTATTGGCTGAACTCGTGTGGACAGAATGGGGACAAAATAGAAATCAGTGGGCAGTGGATGCTCGGGCCTCGCACAGTTTACGCTGCTGTGACACTGTAAACAGACCATCATTCAGGCACACGTCTGCTGAGGCTACAACCTCCGGCCAGGCATCGTCGTACATAGAGACTTTAAACATAAACGCTGGTTGTGGGCCATCTTGATGATGCCTTTTAAATTCAAACTGCATTTCAATGGCCTAGCAAACAGGAGGAAGTGTTGTAATTCAAATTTGAAGGGAAGGGAGTAGATTACAAACATTCAAATCTGTTTCTTTTTACTAGAAAGGCCAAATTTGACAAAATGAAAGTTTAACTAATAAGGTTTTGTCAAGTCAAATCATGCTTTAATATTATAAAACAACTTAACAATTCTTTTGGGGGCATCCATCTATCCAATCCATTCCATTCCATTCTATCCCATCCCTTTCAGCCTGAAAGGGATGGAATAGAGTGGAATGGAATGGAATGGATTGGAATTGGTATGGAATGGGATGGGTATGGAAGGGGATGGTTTGGGATGGAATGGGATGGAATAGGATGGAATGGAATGGAATGGAATGGAATAGAATGGAATGGAATGGAATGAGATGGAATGGATTGGACTGGATGGATGGATGAATGCCCCCAAAACAAATGCACTTAATTACCTGGATGATGCACTTATTTAATTGAGAAAACAAAGTGTGGTATGATGGTCACTTCATGCAACCATTCGTCTCAGCTTCAAAGATGTTATGAAGGGGGCTGGGTTTTCAGACTTGACAAAATAATCTTATAATGTTCATACACTAGACAATTTAAGAGCACAGCATAGTGCCATTTGGGACATCTTTGAATGAAAATGCTGGCAGAGATTCAAACGACGCAGAGACTGTTGACCTGTGGTTCATTTCTAAAGCAGTTTTTGCCTTCGCGACATGCCTGATACCCAGTGAAGCCTTGGATGAATTGGATAGTTAACTCCATTGTATCTTCATGTGCTTGGAAATGCCTTCCCTGCTTTGTAAATGCATTCCTTAATGTACACACAGGGTTTTTTTCTCCACCTATTATTGTAAGAGCAATGCCTGAACAAGCAGAACAATAACAGAGCTAGTGCTCCATTACCCCGGCTTCCATTCATGCTAATGATGTGCACCATTACTCTTCTTCCTGCTTTGGTTGCTGTGCCATTTCCCTGACTTATGGTGCCATATATAACCTGCAGAATCATACAGGATGTAGAGGTTCTTTATGATGATGTAGGGCAGGAGCCGAATCGACACCAAGGTGTTGCCATGTTGGCGTCGCTCCTCCTTTTCCTCTGGATTATCCAGTGTGAAAGCATGTAATTGGGTCTGTGAGGATATTAAACTCGTAGCTAAAGAGGCTGCATCAAAAGCAAAAAAAAAGAGCACGGCAAAACAATTTTAAGCCTAATTTGGTATGAAACACGACCGGCCCAGTGGCATAACGCAACAGAGTCATTTACGATAAGGATTAAGCTTGCGCAATCAAAAGATAGAACAAGATAATGTGGCGAGATACATTTGGAACACAAGCAATTAATGGAGGAAGCATGACACGAGCTGCTAAAGATGAAGGAGGAGAGGAGCTCTCAGCACTTCATCATTATTAATGACAAAGACGCCTGCGTCCCGGCCGTCTCCGGGTGCCTGCCGCTGAGGCTGCCGTATGGTTTGGGGAAGCCAGACGGAGCTGTCAGAGGCCCGTCCGGGCGCCGTGGCTGCTGTCTATTACTCATGTGACTAGTGAACCCACCAGCCAGAAAATGACTGGGTTCACAAGGTGATTAATGAGCTCTCGACCGCCACACGTCAAAATATGATGCCGATTGTTAAGCTGCCGGCCCTCTCCCAGGACGGGCCCTATAACGCACTTTCATTGAAAATCAATTTGGTGTTTCCCTCAAAACGGGAATCGCAGTGTCTTTATTCATTAACACAGTGACATTATGTTTAAACGGTGCAGTTCGTCTCAGTCCCACAGGCAGGACGTGCAATTGTTTTTCATCTCAAAGCACTTCCAACCAGATATTCTGTTCCTGAGACAGTATAGTGCAGAAAGAGTGTATAATATACACTCTTAAAATGAGTGTGGTCCCTTGAAGAAGCCCTAAAGCACCACTGATATGTCATTTTAAGCATTCCTGGTTTTGTCTGATGGGTTTACACACATCACTCATTTCTCGATCTGTTTAATTCATATAAAGAATCAGCCATTCTAAACCATTTCATTCAGAGAGCCTGCTCCGCTCTGATTGGTCAGATGGCCCAGTGTGTTTTTGTAATGAAACACTCATTTCTTTCCCAGTGATAATAAGAATCACCATTAATGCAAACGATTATGTGATCAAAGAGGTTGTACGCACAAGACAAGAGTTTGTTTGAGTGCATGATCATTTCATGGATGCAAGAGTTTGCATGCATGAGTGTTTCATGCATGTGTCTCAGGGAAGTTTCGTTGTATATGTAATCATTTCACAGATTCATGAGTTTTTGTGTATGCAGAAATACAGTATGTGTGCAAGCTAAGAGTTTATACAGTATGTGTGCAAGCTAGTTGTTTCTATGTGTGTAATCATTTCATAGATGAAGGATTTTAAACATTTTCATGAACACTTTATAGATGCAAGATTTTATATGCATGATTATTTTTATTTTTATTCGGCTTCGTCTTTTTTTTCATCAGGGGTTGCCACAGCGGAATGAACCACCAACAATTCCAGCATATATTTTTATGCAGCGGATACCCTTTTAAGTCGCAACCCTGTACTGGGAAACACCCATAAACCCTCATTCACACACACTCCTAAACTATGGCCAATTTAGTTTATTCAATTCACTTATAGCACGTCTTCGGACTGTGGGGGAAACCAGAGCACTCGAAGCAAACCAACTTGAACATGGGGAGAACATGCAAACTCCACACAGAAATGCCAACCTGCCCAGCCGAGACTCAAACCAGCGACCTTCTTGCTGTTAGGAAACAGCACTAGCCACTGAGCCACCGTGCCACCCAAATGCACACTAATTTCAGAGATAAAAGATGTTATATGTATCTGTGCTGATTTTCTAAATTATGACAAGAACCAGAAAACCAGAGCACATCACACCAGTCCTTAGGTCTTTACACTGGCTTCCAGTTACATTCAGAATAGATTTTCAAGTTTTGTTTATAAATCACTAAATGGCCTCAATACATTGAAGATATGCTCACTGAATAACAGATTACTCAGCTCATTAGGATAGAGTAAATTAGAAATTCCAAGAGATTACTCAAAACAGGGGGGATCCACCCGCTCCTGGATCCAACTTCCAGAAATGATCAGATGTTCTTCAATAGTATGCACATTCAAATCAAGCCTTAAAACGCATCTGTTTAGCTGTGCCTTTACTGAATGAGCACTGTGCTACATTCGACAGATCACACTATTCATCTTTCTTTCATATTCCCTTAGAACCTGTTTTAAACATTTATAATTCATTATAAATTCATTATTCATTCATTATTGTTGTTTTTATTTGCTATACTTGTGAATATTCTATAACATACACACACACACACTGTAATATGTGTTTTATCTTCTTGTTTATGTAAAGCACTTTGCCATTGTGTATGAAACGTGCTATATAAATAAGCAGGCCTTGCTGAGATACAAAGAGATATGTATGCACAATTATTTCACAGAAACATGGAACAGTTTGTATTTTGAGCATTTCGCAGATTTGTGTACTCTGTAAAAAAAACCCGTAATTTTACGGTTTATTTCTGGCAGCTGGGGTGGCAAAAAAAAAAAAAAAGTAAAATAACGTCCGTTAAATTACAGAAATTTACCAGAAATTTCTGTAATTTATTATCCGTTATTTTATGTTATATTTCTGTAACTGTAATTTAATGACCGTTATTTTATGGGCTTTTTTGGCACCCCAGCTGCCGGAAATAAAACGCAAAATTACGGATTTTTTTTTTTGTTCGCATAGCAAGTGCACTCAAAAAAATCAACTAGGCATGTATTGGATTTACAAAATAAAAATTTGTCAGATTGAAAAGAACAAATCAAGTTTGCGTATGTTAAATGATTAATTCATGTTATTTGAAACTGAATCAAGAAAGAATCAAATTAATTTGATCAGAACATGTTGATTCAATAAGACTGAGACAAATCGACTACTCTCACTCTGGAGAGTCACTTCGCGTATATCAGTAGGTGGCGGTAGTGCGTTTGGATGTCACCATACGGAAAAAGCAAGAAGTAGAATCACCGCACGTTCTCTGCAATGTTATGTTGTTGGCTACATGTTTCCTATACATTTTATACTTTTACATTTTGAATAAGAGTACCAAAGTGAAGAAAGCTGTTTAAACTCAATTTGTGTACAAAATAATGTTAATGTCCTACAGGTATTGCTTGGGGATCTGTTTTCTTAAGAGCCAAGGTTATTTTGTTGGCTAAATGCTAAACATTTTATGTTACATATTACATACGTTCGCCTCACAGCAAGAAGGTCGCTGGTTCGAGCCCCGGCTGGGTCAGTTGGCATTTCTGTGTTGAGTTTGCATGTTCTCCCTGTGGTTGCGTGGGTTTCCTCCGGGTGCTCCGGTTTCCCCCACAAGTTCAAAGATATGCGGTACAGGTGAATTGGATAGGCTAAAATTGTCCGTAGTGTATGAGTGTGAATGTGTGTGTATGGATGTTTCCCAGAGATGGGTTGCGGCTGGAAGGGCATCCGCTGCGTAAAAAATATGCTGGATAAGTTGCCGGTTGATTCCGCTGTGGCGACCCCGTATTAATAAAGGGACTTAGCCGACAAGAAAATGAATGAATGAATGAACAAGAAATTTACTAGTTGATTTAACAAGACATAATTTTGTTAAAGTACAGCTTTAGTGTTACATTGAGTCAATTAGAATAAATTTAATTAGAATAACACAATACAAACATTTTGAGTCAATTAGCTGCAAAGAAGTTAGACTGACATATTGAAATCATGTTTTATTTACAAATGTGAATTTTGTTCATACAACACGTTCAAAGCAGTTCAGGTTTACTTGATTGGATTAGATGCATAAAGGGTGCCACGATTAAATCATGTTCATTCAACAAATTATTTTTTTTGAGTGTGTTTAACAGATGCATGTAATCAAACAGTCTGTAAGTGCAACGATTTAATAAATGTAATCCGCATATGCAAGTAGTTCATATTTTTCTGCATATGCAAGTTGTTCATAGATGCATCTAAGCAAAATGTTTGCATGTACTGTACATTAGATATATCAGTCTGAAATTCACATTATTGCAAGTTTTTCATGTAATTGTTTCATCTTTAATAGTAGTACACATACTGTAACATCTATGCAGCTGATTGAGTTAAGTTTGACTTAAGGGTAACAATTTACAGTAAATCTCCATTAGTTAATGTTAATGGTACAAATAGGATAAATAATAATAGTTAGTGGTTAATTAACAAATAATAATAAACTTATTGCGAATTTATTCCTAGCAGTTAATAAAAATAGAGTATTTCATTGTAAGTTCTTGTTGACGAGCTTTGGTTCATTAAATAACTTTCTCATGACCATATGTTTATGGTTGTGCTAACATGTGTGTGTAACAAAAGATGTGATGTGTAGATGTTCAAAACACTGGTGTATTAACACTATAAATCACTGAAATACAGTAGTTGACTGGAAGAAGTAGAACTTTGCAGTTTGTATTGCATTTTTTTTAGTGAAATACTGATAACCATAACTGCAGTTTTTTTTTTAAACTGTAAATCTGATATTTGTTACAGTACATAAAAGATAAAATTTCAGAATAACAGTGGGAAATTTAATTATTTATGCAATTGTGGAATTAAATGTAATTTAATTTTACAACTGGTTCTTTGTTTTCCCAGTGATAGGTTGCAGATGGAAGGACATCCGCTGTGTAAGGGTGCTTTCACATCTATGGTTCGATTTATTTGGTCCAGACCAAGGGCGACGAATGATACATTTTAACATTTTTCTGACATTTTGGGTCCTTTTCACACTGATTACTTCGTCCGAACCAGTTGAAACGAACCAAAATGCAGTTGTGACAAAATCCACATCACTCATTGGCCAGATGTTATTGAAGGTATTTCCTAAACTGCTTTTCAATTCATCAGAATTAACATGGAACTCCTGCAAGTAAACAAACTGGCAGACATAAAACGTCGCTACGCTGGCTGATTGTATCCCTGGTCATAGTATACTGTATAGTTTGTATACATCACTTTAGACAATGTTTTAATGCATTGCAATCGGTGAAGGTGTTAGGAGGAGGCATGATTAATTTAGCTAAACTACCACATGGTCATCTTCCGGAAATATTACCAACGATCAATCAGGTAATGTTTTTTTCTCTCTCTCTCTCTCTCTCTCTGTTTAAAACTGTTGGTAAAGCTCTGTCAACAAATATTTTTCCTCCAAACCCCATAAGATGGAACAGTGCATTGGACTACGGCAGCTGGATTAGTCCAAAAAGGCGCAGTACTTTTTGCGGTTGGGTCTATTTTAGTTTGAATCATGTTCTCACCACAAACTAACTGCTCCAGGGTTCATTTGAAAGCGTACCGAGACCACCTCTTCAAGTAAGTCTCGGTACGTTATTTGGTCTGCTTTTGGTGCGCACCTGAGTGCGGTTGCTACACCTGCCCAAACAAACTGCACCAAGAGGGAAAACGAACTCTAGTGTGATTCAACCAAGCTAAATAAGGCAGGTGGAAAAGCACCCTAAAACATATGCTGGATAAGTTGGTGGTTCATTCTGCTGTGGCGACCCCTGATTAATAAAGGGACATAGCCGTAAAGAAAATGAATGATTGAATGGATGAATGAATGAATGAATCGGTTCCTTGCAGATAATAAAGGTTCCTTAGATTTTTTAAATGGTTCTTTTCACCATTCACTGAAAGGTTGTTTGGGGAACCAAAAATCATTCCTTTCTACAGCATTGCTGTGAAAACCCCCTTTATTCTGAGTGTGGGGCAGTAAAAGAAGTGTCCAAGAGTCCATGGAGAGTATTTCCTAGCTAGATGTAGATGTGCGGCGTACACATGGCGCACACAGAATGAACATCCAACCCGAAGGGAAAAGCGTAACGACACATTAAATGAATTAGTTTTCCGATGGGCCTGCAATAAAAACCAATGATCCAGCGATCACCTTGCGCTAATATTAGGAATGAGAGAGAAATGTCAGGCTATGAAGAAAATGACCTCTCATCTAGTGTTGCCTATATTTTCTCGGCGCTTACAGCACCAACACGGCGCACAAGCTAGGCCATTCGGGGATCAGCGGGTTAGTTCGCAGGAGACCGCGCGCTAGATAGAGACGTGCATTTGATCTGCGCATCATCGTTGAGGAAGTGAACGTGACAGAGCAAAGGGTGCTTGATAAACAGACGCTATCTGGGGCACACACTTCAGAAGAGGCCTCTCTAGGGGAAGCCTAAAACCCAAGGTATAACAAAGAAACCCAAAGCAAATTACCCTGACAGGGATGAAACAATAGCAAATTGGACAAATGATATAATGTAAGTCCTATAGTCCCCAGCAGAGCGTGGTTGTTGGCGGCGCTCAGAGGGAATTGGAAATAAGAATAGGCTTTGATGGTAAAGGTCAGGCAAGACAGTGGCTCCCAGCATGGCCTCCTCATCGAAGCATCTCACATAAAATCCCTCAGAAACAATCTCTTACCCAGTGTGCCCATTGTAATGTTGTTGTTAATAATGCATTGTATATAAAAGGACCCAGTTTTTATTTCTCAGGAGACAGGCTTGTGTGCTTGTGGCTTGCGAGGGAAGATTTGAGGAACAATTGTGACAAGCTCACAGACGGATTTTTCTAAACTCAATAAATCAAAGTGCTGGTATTTCACTGTCATAAAGCTCTTGGTGGCTCAGTGATAAATAGCCTCGGTGTTAGACAACTCCTGCAAATGAGTCCACGGCAGAGAGAGGAGGAACGGGATAACTATTACGAGTGGTGAGAGGCCAAGCGCCTGATTTTATGACCCGCCTGTGCCGTTTAATATATCCTGACAAATTCCCATTAAAAATGTATTCATTATTTTGTCTACATGGAAGGCGAGTGCAGAGGTTGTCTAAGCAATTTCACAATGAACTGAGCTCCTTTCAGTTCTGTGATGAGGCAAAATAAAAGGCACAGGATTTGGGAATGAGACTGGAAGTCCTAGCATTGGAGAGCTTGACTCACATATTAGCGCAGTTTCATCAAACAAACACACACTGTGTTTTATCAGCTATGGGTTTTTGACTTGTAGAAAGTCTCATTTAAAACATACTTGTCTCAGAGGGCAGTAAAATGAGGACAAAAGGGAGTACAGCACTGACTTCATTTACAGAAGCAAAACAACAAAGAAAAGTATCCAAAAGAGCAACAACAAAGAACCAAAATGCAGGAGAAGACACTTAGCAGTTAAGTCAACACAAAGCAGCTCAATTCATCCACAAATTGGACTAAAACACAAGGCACTAATTAAAATCAGAGGTAATGGTTATCCAAAATCACAACCTATACCCTCATTCACTATTCACTACATTAGTCCATTAATATAGTCCACTTAAAGGAGTGAACACATGTACTGAGTGCGCTGGAAGAGATGCCATTTTGGGATGCCACAGACTTCTTAGTCAGGTCCTGTGATAGTTATTTAACACTTAGTGAGCTGTCTGCTACTAATGAAACTAAATATTTACATTTCTGTCACGTATACAACAGCTAATTTAACAATTAAATAATTATTTATATAGGAACTTACACTGATACAATTCCACTGTGGATGCCATCTGTGGTCAGACATGAATGTTAATTTGGCTTGTGAAGGCTCACAGTGCATCATGGTATTCTCTAGCCTTTGAGCGCACATTAGTTGTACACTCGTTATTGTGGTGCATTGTGGGAATGTTTAGTGCACTTCAAAATGTCCACTATAATGTTTGTCGCCATTACAAATGGCTGAACCCTTAAACAGTGCACTATTTAGAATATAGAGAGTGATTGTGGGTACAACTAATAATAAAATCAGACACAGGTGAACATAATCAGTGAACCAATAAACAAATAGGAAATACTAACAAAGTCTAAAGAATAGAACATTTTTCCTTTGGCTTAGTCCCATTATTCATGAGTGTTTGCCACAGCAGAATGAACCGCCAACTTATCCAACATATGTTTTACTCAGCATTATTAAACATCCATACACACTCATTCACACAAATACACAATGGCC
>CAIGQQ010034267.1:2913422-2915219 GCA_903798035.1 Danio albolineatus
AGCCTGACAGCCCATTCAAGAACAGAAAAGGGAAAAAAAAACAATGTAGGCAGAGCAGCGGACAAATGAACATTTAGTGTCGACTATGATTTTGAAGAAAATGAATAGGGGTAATGTATTTATTTTAGTCAGAATGACCACTTTTTAAATTGATGGGAGCTACCATTTGATGGTGAAGCGTTAGACAGGACTATTTTGCGCAAATTTACAGGGGGTGTGCATTTATATCATGTAGGTTTATAAAAGGTGACTTGGATTTAATATATTTCAAGGAGATCTTTTTGTTGATGACAAGAATATCAAACGAAGAAGACATTTAAGGAATATCTGAAAGACAAATGTCAAGTAGATTTTAATAATATCCTAAAATAATGTTTGGTCTTATAAAAAAAAATACATATATGATCTTTTACAAAATTAGCACACTTGCCTTGACATTTGAGCTTTGGCGTTTCTTTCTGATGCTCCACATCTTCTATACGTATATGATAAAAAACAAGAAAATCTAAAATAATAATAACGTAATAATGTTTAAGTAGGGCAGCATGATGGCTTAGTGGTTAGCACTATCGCCTCACAGCAAAAAAGTCGCTGGTCTGAGTCACGGCTGGGTCAGTAGACATTTCTTTGTATGTTCTCCCAGTGTTCGCGTGAGTTTCTTCGGGGTGCTCCGGATTCCCCCGTAGTCCAAAGACATGCTCTATAGGTGAATTGGATAAACTAAATTGAACGTAAGGTCTGTGTGAATGCGAGAGTGCATGAGTGTTTCCCAGTACTGGGTACAGAGATGGGATGCTGGAAGGGCATCCACTGCCTAAAACATATGGTTGGGGTCATTCTACTGTGGTGACCCCTAATAAATAAGAGATTAAGCCAAAGGAAAATGAATGTTTATGTAACAGCTTTTTTCTATAGTATATCAAGAGAGCAGGGACTCATAGACAAAGATGTTACTGTCCTTGAATGCTATTAAACTGTACATGTTACCCAATTTCAACAATGACGTCAGACAAACTGTCATCTGACAATGTCCTATTTCAGACACGATGCAGCTTTTGACAGGTCTGATACTATGAAAAACCCTGAAGAAAATAGTAGTGTATGAGACAGTAGGACATGAAAATACACTGAATTCTGTTTGTCTAGCATTTAATTTTTTGAGACACTTGCGTTTGATTGATTTTTAAATGCAGTCTCATAACTTATAATCATACAAAAATGCATTCAAACGTCAATATGACTGAAAAATGTGATCATATATTTAATTTAATATATTTATTTGACGTTGAAATAGTAATATTGTGTATTATTTAAATATAAATAATATAAAATATAAAATAAAATAATGCAAATTATGTAAATATTTAACAACATTAACTGTTTATTCATTAACTCATAAATATTACAATATATTACTACTACTACTAAAATAATAATATAAATACATTCATTTTCTTTGGGGTTTGTCCCTTTATTCATCAGGGGTTGCCACAGAGGAATGAACGGCCAACTTATCCAGCATACATTTTACACAGCAGATGCCCTTCCAGCTGCAACCCAGTACTGGAAACACCCATACACACTCACACACACTCTTACACTCTGTCCAATTTAGTTTATTCAATTCACTTACAGCACATATTTGGACTGTGGGGGGAAACTGGAGCACCTGGAGAAAACCCATGCCAACACAGGGAGAACATGCACACTTGAAATGCCAAGTGACCCAGCCATGACTCGAACCAGCAATCTTCTTGCTGTGAGGCGACAGTGCTAATCATTATATATATATATATA
>CAIGQQ010034267.1:2938149-2952356 GCA_903798035.1 Danio albolineatus
TTTGTTTT
This sequence comes from Danio albolineatus, assembly GCA_903798035.1. Taxonomy (NCBI): domain Eukaryota; kingdom Metazoa; phylum Chordata; class Actinopteri; order Cypriniformes; family Danionidae; genus Danio; species Danio albolineatus. The sequence goes on from CAIGQQ010034267.1 coordinate 2,938,158, forward strand.
TGGGTTTGTTTGGGGTTTTGTTTGGGGTAATGGGTTTTGTTTAGGGGCTTTGAGTTTTGTTTAGGGTTTTAGGAGTTTGGGGTTTTGTTTTTTGTTTTGGGTTTTGTTTGTTTAAGGCTTTGTTTGGAGTTTCGTTTGTTGTTTTGGGTTTTGGGTTTTGTTTGGGGTTTGGAGTTTTTGCTTGTTTAGGGTTTTCTTTTGGGTATTGGGTTTTGTTTAGGGGCTTTGAGTTTTGTTTTGGGTTTTGTTTGTCTTTTGTGTTTTGTTTGGCTTTTGTTTGGGGTTTGGGTTTTGTTTGTGGTTTTGTATTTTGTTTGCGGTTTTGGGTTTTGTCTTTTTTTGGCTCATATTTTCAGAAAACAAAAAATGCTATTTTTGTTAAGTATTTTTCAGTAACAGGAAATGTGGTGCATTCCTGCTATGTTTCACTATGCATAACATTTTCCTTTACAAAAGACCAATATATTTCTGAAATGGGATATCACTCAAAATCCATCTTCGATATGAGTGTGAGAATAAACGATGACAAAACTTTAATTTCAGGGTTAGAGAATGTTCTTTATTTTTCTTTTTTCCTCACACTTGTGTGCATATTTCTATAGTAGTAGCAAAGGTATATTCTGTTCATAAATCAAATTTGTTAAATGTTGAATTAATTGCTAATTTTAACAATATCTAGATGAAAAAGGATTTTCACAGAACAGCAGGAATTAAAGTTTGAAGCACAAACCGAATAAAATCACTGGTGGTGCACCAAAATGATATTCGTACTGCTGTGTTTTGCACTTGCTCTTAGTTTCATCATGTCGACGTAAGTAATGAAAACAGCAGTTTTTGGTGGCTGCAGTGGAGTGCAGAAGCATCAGAGGCTGAAATCTGAACAAACCTCTGCTCTGAGGCGTCGAAGGAATCATTTTTTTCCCTCTTTAGTCTCTGGAGCAACAGTAATATGAGCATTTTCTACCTATCAGTGGATAATGGATTTGGTATTGGGTTTTCCCATGACATTTAGAGGTTAATTTGCACTGGTTTCATGGTTACTTATTGACGGCTAGCCCGGATATTTGCATTCACTACGCTTTTTATTGACACAAATGATTAATATCCTGCCAAATCAAACAGGATAGCCAGTCAGTGGGGCAGAGTGTTGTGCTCATTCTCTGAACATTTTGTAATCCGTTTCAGTTTTTTTTTTTTTTTTTTTAGTAGGATGCAGCCAGATAAAAAAAAGTGAGAGGATTATTTCAACTAAATTCCTTCCATGTTACTGTCATTGTTTTTGGCTTCTCGCAGATCCAAACTACTTTGCCAAATTCACAGCTACTGTAACTCATGAACACATTCATAAATCTCATTTTCACCCATAAAATCATGACTTTTCATCACGGCTGACATATAGGCTCAGCTGATGGAGGATGGCACAGTCATGGAGCCGCCACCGCAGCTTTGATCCCTTCACTGGCAGGAACTGAAGGAGGAAGAGGAAGAGAAGATTCTTCACGGCCCGCCATACAACTCTGACCCTGGATTTGTTTTCATCCCTACTAATGTGCTGACAGGCTTGAAGAATCAATCATGTTACTGCCTCTTCCTCTCTCTGAACCTACTTTTTTAATGGGTCTTTGCGGCTCTTAAGGACAGAATGAACCTTCTTAATGTTCAGAATCATTTTTGGTACTGTATATAAGAGGTTTGACTTCACTATATGGCTTTTTATACACTGGTGTATTTTTATAAGGCTGTGTTCCCCAAACCTTTTTAAGGCTACATCATTTTTAAGCTGTACATCAGCATTAATATGTGTTTGCTGAAACAATCTTAGTAAAGTATACCCTTTTTAAGCCATACTTTTGTAAAGTGGTCTAGACCAGTGTTTCTCAACTGGTGTGTCGCGACACAAAAGTGGGTGGCAGGAACATTTTCAGTGGGTCGTGGAGTGTGTGGTCAAAAAACAACAACAAAAGTTTAATTTTTTAACTTGTTTTGCATATACCGGACTTTTATTTGGAAATGCGCGCGCGACCACCAATCTCTTTGGAATCGACGTGGAAAGCGTCACGTTGCCGAGCAACATAGAGAGTCAGCTGGTGGAGCTGTCATGTGGTGAGACGCTGAAAAAGAAATTCAGTGAAGTAAGCCTCTCCCAGTTTTCGCGATCTGAGAGTGCGATCAAACCCATCCCATTCAGAACTACATATCTGTGTGAAAGTGGCTTCTCTTCCTTGGTGCAGCTTGAGTCAAAGCAGAGAAACAGGTTGGACTTAGAGCATGATCTTCGGGTAGCACTTTCTACCATCACCCCTGACTTTGAAACTCTTATCACATCAGTAAAGCACATCCTCAGTTATCTCATTATCTTACCAAATTACTCTTCGGTGAAACAGATGTTTATAATTGCTGTCATACTAGATGTTAAAATGGTTATGATTATTTTAATCATTTTACAATTTGCTGGTTTGTTCTGTTCAACAGGATCAGCGTTAATGTTTTATTAACACTTCAGTTTTGTTTATGGTACAACCTTTCCTACCCTAAGCACAGTTTACAGTGTTTGTCGTTTTTACTTTGTAATATTTTTATAGTTTGATACATTTTGTTAAATGTCAGCAATAAAATATTGTTTATTTGCAAGTCTTGCTGATTTTCTCATGATTTTTCTTTCACTACTTGTGTATGTTAACAAATAAATACAAATTAATTATAATTCCTAAAATTATATTACAGTTCCTAAAAATTTGGGTCGCGGTTTGATGACCATGTAAAAATGTGGGTCCCGTGGCCAAACCAGTTGAGAACCACTGGTCTTTTTATCAAAGCTTGACAACTTTACTGCAGCCCGGGTGAGATGGGGTGGTGTACGTAGATTGCTAGACAACTCTAAACCATTTTCTCAGAGGATAACAAGCTGACAAAGCACTGCTGCAACTCTGATACAAGTTTTATTCATGGAGAGAATTAAAAAGCACTGGGTGTTTATAATTAGCCTATTGAAATGTGTATATTCCATACAAATCGAAAACTGATCGGTCAGTTCTTGTCATGTGATTCACAGTGCACTTGCAGCATTCTGAAGAGTATGTCGCGTTGCTCCCAATATGCACACACAAGCCACCATTGGAAATAATAAACTTGCACACGGAAAAGAACGTGATATGTGAACAGCCGGCATCATTTGCAATCTCCAGCAGTTGATTTTCCTGTACAGACATACTGAATTCACCTGATTTGTATACAAATGGGTTGCAGATCCATTTGGCATTTCACTAGGTCTTTTCCCCTTCACCATGAAGCTTTCTAAAGATGACTGTTTCTTACTAATTTTGCTAGCTTGTGGGTTAAACTTTGGTGCTCAAGTCGATGTAACGAAGAGAATACGGTCATTTTTCAAAATAAACGATTTTCTCAAAAATGAAGATCATTCAGATTCAAATAATAAATAAAATGGAAATAATTAGTGATTTCTTCTGTGGCCCGGTACCAACTGATCCATGGGCCGGTACCAGTCTGTGGCCCATGGGTTGGGGACGACTGGTCTAGACCACTCTTAGCTATGCTACTGCTTTTTTACATCTACGTTTATGAATATAACTCTTTAGGTTGTTTATACACTCAGTGTTTAATTGGGCTATATTAAAGAGTTGTCCTGCAAAGATTAAATTTAAAAGGGATTATTTTATTGGAAGCTTGGTGATGACAATACAGGACTAAATCAAAAGACTGCACCTCCGCAGACACATTTGACAGTTATCTGTAATGTCAGTGTTTTTCTATTATGTAATACACACTAAATGTTTTCATGTGACATCACAGGAGACTAAAATATTCATTTCATGACTTCATAAGAGCTTAAATACTTCCCTATGGTGTGATGGTAGCTTGAAAATGCTCTCTTTATCATCAAATCTTAACTACAGTATGTTGTCCTAAAATGTGAAGGTTCAATGATGTCATATAAGCTTAGCATTTTTTAAAGACATGCTATGAGGTTAAAAGTATACTGTTAAATCATTGGAGCATTGTTCTCCTGTCACTTAAATATGTTCTCCTATGGCTTTATAAGCTTTAAGAAATTCTCTTATGACATCATAGCAGCTTAAATATGTTCTTGTGACATCATAAAAGTTTAAAAATGTTATTCTTTAAATTCAACTGTTCTTCAATGGCATAAGGAGCTTAAATGTTCTAATGTGACATCACATAGCTTAAATTGTATTCTTAAAACACAGTGTCTTAAAACGTTGTCATTTGAATCTAAAAATGTTCTGTTGTTCTGCTATGACATAACAGAAGCTTACACTCTAAAAAAGGGGGTTATTAAACAACTGACATATTTCATTACACATATAAATGGTTTGTTAAAGATCAAAGTGGGTAAAATATGGACCAACTTAATCATTGGGTTAAGTTCTGTCTTATTAATTTAATTTTAAAAAATACAGAGTGTAAAAATGTTGTCATCTACCATAGAAGCTGAAGAACACAGTTGTCCTGTAATGTGATGTTCTTCAGTGGCATTATGATCTTTACATGTTCTCCTAAAGTGCAATAGGAGCTTCAAGATTATATACTATAGATTATAACATGACAGAAAACTAATTTTGACCAGCGCTGTGACGGTTCTATGACATTACATGAGGCTGTGTCCTATTATGAGATCATTCGATCCTAAAATGTTCCTGAATGATATCATATTGTTAAGTCAATTTGGATAAAACATCTACTAAATTAATAAATGTAAACATGAGCACAGAAAAAGATTACAGAAGCTTAAAAATGTTGCCCAACAGTGTGAATGTTCATCATCTTAATGATGAACTCAAAAGGTCATCTTACATCAGCTTAAAGATCTCATGTGGTATTACTTTATACTTTAAAAAGTTGGTTTAAAACTTTAATATTCCTTAGTGAAATTTCCAAAGACAAAGAAGGAATCAAAAAATGCTCTCCTATGACATCACAAGATCTTAAACGTTCTCCTATGATGTCATAGAAGCTAAAGCCTTACAATCTTGCTGCCTCTCAATTCGAATACCATCCGTCGAAAATAGTATTTGAAAATAGAATTAGTATCTCTCAAACTATAGTATGTTGAAAAAAGGTATGTAAAAGATCTCCAGATGGTCTTATATTTCCGTAAAAAAATTTGGAAGGTAGAACTGTCCATACTCTAACTGCTGATTTTACCCACAATGCTTAAACTTATTCGATTTGAATAGGTATACACAAACTACAAAGATGGCAAATGCACAAGATTAACCTTCAAGTATCCACTTGTTAAGTGTGACGTCATGCGAAGCGGCTTCCGGGTCCAATCGCTCAATCAGACTGTATGGGGAGACTCATCAAGTGGTAATAATCTCCATGCCTAATATCCGATGGCCAGAAAGTGATATTTTTTTATAAATTGTCAAAATTTTAGTATTTGTGATGCAGCAATCCAAGACGCTGTTGTGTACACCATGATTTTATATAAAATTCACTTTACTGTGGGATAGGACTAACTGGTCATAAACAAACATTTTCACAATTCAAATGAGTAGCAGCTTGGACCCGAAAACAGTATTCCATACGTCACGTTACGTAGGGCCAGACAGAATCTGCGGACATTTTTCGCTATTTCTGGAGAGTATTTTGTTAAAAATCTGCGGATTTACGCGGAATGATTTCGGGAGTGACTAAAACCTCAACATATGAAATAAAAAGTAATACCTTTTAACTTTTATTTAATGTTTACAATGCAAATCCAATTAGATCCACTTTATTTGGTATACAAAGCAAGTCTTTCATATAAAATATCTACTAAAAGACAGAAAATATTACTTTACAAACTGTATTATAAATACAATTAATCAAAATTTTTATATTAGTCAGTAATATTACTAAAATTAATTTAAAAACTGAATAATATACATTTACACACATTTACACCAGTAAATAAACAGAATCAATGCGCATGCAGATTCCGTGTGGGCTTACCGAGTAGTCTTCAGTAGATTTGTTTGAATGACTATTAAATAGTATCTAGCCAACATGAAAATATTTAAATCACGTTTTCCATGTTATATGTCATCTGCAACAACAATGTGAACTTATATAAAGACATGTTTGGACATTAACTTCTGAATGCATAATTATCCAAAGACCTGAGGAGATTTCTCGGCATAAAAGACCAGCAAATGGCAGATTAGCCTGCTGCTCCAATATGGTAGGTAATTAAATATGAAAGAAATGTGGATGATATGTCGAGATGACTGTGGATGGGGATGTAACTAAAATCTGCAAATAATAATAATAATAACAGTACTAATTCCTTACATTTAATTAGCGCTTTTCTGGGTACTCTTGTATAAAGCGCTTTACACACAATGGGGGGATCTCCTCATCCACTACCAGTGAGCAGCATCCACCTGGATGACATGACGGCAGCCATTTTGCGCCAGACCGCACACCACACACCAGCTGATTGGTGGAGAGGAGACAGAGTGATGAAGCCAATTATGATATGGGGATGGTTAGGAGGCCATGATGGACAGAGGCCAATGGGCAGATTTGGCCAGGATGGGGGGGTTAAACCCCCACTCTTTTTCGAAGAACATCCTGAGATTTCTTATGACCACAGAGAGTCAGGACCACGGTTTAATGTCTTATCTGAAAGACGGCGCTCACAGAGCAGTATAGAGTCCCCGTCACTATACTGGGGTATTAGGACCCACACAGACCGCAGGTTGGGCGCCCCCTGCTGGCCTCACTAACATCACTTCCGGCAGCAACCTAGCTTTCCCATGTGGTCTCCCATCCAGGTACTGACCGGGCGCAGCCCTGCTTAGCTTCAGTGGGCGACCATGTGAGAGTTGCAAAAAAGCTAGCTGCCGGCATTCAACAGTATGTACTCTTTCTTTATAAATGTACATAGGAAAGAGTACAAGTATGCGAATCGGGACACAGAATGTGAACATCCTATATTATCATATGAGCTTCAAAATATTCTCCTAGGACATCACAGAAACAAAACATTTTGTGCTACAAAGTGAATGCTCCTTAAAGCCATTAGGAGCTCTAAGTGTCGTATTATGACATCATATTATTCTTAAAAAATGATGTCATATAGTAACGAAAAATCTCTTACAATGTGAATACTCTTCAGTGGAATACTGGAACTCAAAATGTGACATCATCAGAATCTTAAAAATGATGTCACAGGAGCTTAAACGCCATTAAGAGCTTACTCTTGTACAGAGCTGTATGTTTAGGAATCAACTGCAAAATCTTTGCACAATATCCTAATGCTGAATTTCTTTGTAGGCCACTCGAACAACGATTCTTTGTGGCGGACATGAGTTTGCGTGGTAAGAGATCACGCGTTCAGGCACATCAGCGAGGAGGAAACACTGGCGCAGCACCTTCAACACCGTGGTGAATCACACACCTCTTGATATTCAGCAAACTCCACAATGCATCTTTACAGCCTCTCATCTCGCGCCTAATGCCGAGCAGTTGTGCTTAAATGTGTATAATTTTACATCCTCCGATTCGCACGGCATGTCAGCAGCTCAGAGTGAAGTACAGTAATGTTCAAAGGAGCTGTAATGTGGAATGATGGGGGGCCTGCAGGAGCTCAAAGTGCTTGACACACAGCTGTCTTTGCTATAAATCTTGTAAATCCACAGTACAAAAAAAAGACAGAAAAAGAGGGGGGAAAAAACTGTCTCTCCAGAGGCTTCTTTGTGCAGCATTACCAAAGCACCGAGCAGCTAGATGAAACGCTGTAAGACTTCAACTTTACATGCAAGCAAATCTGAGTCCTCGCTGGAAGTAAATTGATAATTAGTTTAAATTAGACTGTGTAAGTTTGCGGTCAACTGACTGGCCAAAATGAAAATTCAGATGACCTTACAAATAAAAGCTATGCCCACAAGACTCGGCGAATAAATGGTGAAACACAAAGAACAGTCCGAGTTCAGTAAAGCACACAAACAACATATGCTGCAGTTTAAATGCAGGGTAGGTGATTTGTTTTTTGTTTTGTTGATTGGAAGACTCCACATCTTGATAGCACTCATTAGCTTAAGTGGTCAAATTCAATTATATGTATTTATATCGTCTGTGGAAGGTGTAGGATCAAAAAAAAGCTTTGTCCAATCAAAATATTGGTCACACTTTATTTTGATGGTCCGTTTGTTGAATTTAAGTTACATTGCAACTAATACTCATTACAATATAAGTAGACTGTTAGGTTGGGGTTAGGGTTAGGGTTAGTGTAAGTTGACATGTACCTGCAAAGTTTCTTATAGTCAGTTATATGTCTGTTGAATGTCTGTATCAACAGATATTAAGCAGACAGTCTACTAATACTCAAATGGACCATCAAAATAAAGTGTTATCGAAATGTTCAGTTACAATAGACGAACATTACAACAGGAACAGGGTTGAGCACCCCTGGTCTAGAGATCTACCTTCCTGCAGATTTCAGTTGCAACCCATATCAAACACACCTGCCTCTAATCATCAAGTGCAAGTCCTAATTAATTAGTTCATGTGTGTTTGATCAGGGTTGGAGATGAACTCTGTAGGAAGGTAGATCTCCAGGAACAGGGTTGCGCACCCCTGCAATAGACTGTCCTTCCTAACTGTCAAAATGTGTGTTTTTATACTCAGCACAGCGTTCACACAGACAGATTACACCATCATCACATTCCTGCAATGTAGACTGAGCGAAAAAGAAAATACAAACAAAGAAATGCACATTTTAGATGGCAAATCCACTAGAGTCCACAGTGTTTCTCATCCATGTTCCTGGAGGCCCACCAGCTCTGCACATTATCCATGTCTCCTTAACCATCACACCTGATTCAGATCATTAGCTCATTAGCAGAGACTGAAAGATCTGTAATGGGTGTGACAGACAAAGGAGACATCCAAAACATGTAGTGTTGAAGGTCCTCCAGAAAAGTGGTTGAGAAACACTGCCCTAGTGGATGCAGTCTACATTTTTTGCATATCTGAAATATGTTATTAAGGGCATGTTTTGTGGTACGTTTCAGAGAAACATGTGTTTTGGAGGAGGTTTGACTATGCAGAGTGATTTTGCAGGGAGGGCAGGATCTTTGGATTTCAATGCTAGCTCACTATTGCTAGCCTCCCTGAAATTGCCTTGTCTATGTACCTGTAATGTAGGAAAAAATTAGCGTACTAACTTTTTAATATGAATTAAGCAGCAACCTCCCATTTTCCCCTGTGAAGCTAATATGGATGTAACTGAAACTGCAATTCATCGGAATTCTACTAGTCCTGCCTCCATAATAGAGCACATTGGCCAACTTACAGCAGAAAAAAGGTGTTTGCAGCCTGGTACAAAAAATGATTTTGGTTCAGATAGCTAATATTACCCTTCATGACAATTATGAGAGAGAGACTTTTTTATAACTCATCCGTTTTGTTTATATTAAGTTATATTAAGTCTGCATAATTTAGTGTGTGGCCACTTGAGTGACAGCTAGGTCTTGCTGGTCGCCGTCACTTCACCTCAGCTGATTCTGGCTGATTAGTGTCACGGATTGGTCAGGCTCCCACGACACCCAATCACATAGAGCACTATCACCTGAGTTTTAATGAGCACGCAGCTGCAGCACATCACAGAGCACCAGATAAAATCCCAGTCCTCACTACACTCAGTGTCCGGGCTCATTCCAGCGAAAGCGGACACTGAGTGAACACTCTGCGTAGTCACCACTCAGCATTCAGAATATTGTACTTACCGAATCTCTGTTTCTTCCTAGTCCTCCTGGTCTCCCCGAGTGTCCTGTCTTCAAGTCCTCCGTCATCTGTGTATCCGTTGTCTTCAGTATCTGGTGTGTGTTGTCCATCCTTCTGTATCCCCTCAAGTCTACAAGTCACGGAGAGAGATATCCTTCGTCATCCCATATCCTCCTGGCTAATCCTATTGTGCTCATTGTTGTCTGTTAATAAACCCACTTTCGTTTTACTTACCTCTGTTCCCGTCTGCTTCATAACAATTAGCCACTGAACTCGGCATTTATGTCATATTTTTGTTTTGTTTTATGTAACTTTACACAGTCAACCGCCTTTTGGAATTATTTCTTACAATTACCAGATAATATGGCATGCTGTGCACTTAACTGTGCTCACAAACCATTTACGTGGCCTCCATTTCCCAGGTGAGTGAAATTATATACTTATATACCTGTAAATGTATTTGTTTCATTTAAGATAATTTATCATTTATCATTTTCTTAAGAACTGTAATACACTCCAGAATCAGTCAGATTGATTAGCTGTAGGCTATAGAACAGTCGTCATACAACGTTGTCAGTGTTATGCCCGGATTTCATAAATAACCTGCTATTTACTAACACAGACTATATTAGAAGTATTTTTAAGTACTTCATGTTTTCTTCCTGTAGAAAAACGTCATCAGAACAATGTTTAGTGGCTCAATATGTTACAACAGTGTTTTTAAAAGGCTAAACACTTTATTGATAGAGTGTACAACCAAGCACATATCGTCTAAACACAAACAAGTCACAGGTAATGAAGTGTTAATTGTTTCTCCCAAAGAAAAGCCTATCTAAGCAAAATGCTAGCAGGTGTCAGTAGCTCCACTCACGCTCCACCTCTTTTCTCCTATTTAGTTACCTTCGGTTGGAGCAATGACACGTGAACAAAATGGTGCCAGTTGGCCACACCCCTATGGTTGACGTCATGGATACTACGTCCAAATCTTTTACAGCCTACGTATTCAACTTATAAAAAGCTCTTAATGTAAAACAAGTAAAACTCTAATAAACATTTCAGAAAAAAATTAACTTGCTAATGTAAAATAAATGTTTTCAAAAACGTATTACACAGCTACAAGGCTAAAAGGAAAAGAAAAGAAAAGAAAAAAAGGGGTTTAATACTAGGTTTTATAATTTAGCTAATTTTTTTATGTTTCATTACATTGCTTTATTATTTTCTTAATAATATTACTTCTGCATTGCTATATTATATCATTGATAACCAAATAAAAAAACATTAATGAAGTGAAATAAAGTCAAATAAAAACATTTTAATCATACATACAACAAATATTTAGACTATGTATATGTATGAGACTAACATTTTGATTTCTTTTAATATATATAAATATAGTTGAATATATAAAGTTGCTTTATTTTTTAGATAAGCTCTACCACAAAAAAGAATTTCAGTTTCTCTACTTTAAAATTTCCCATTTAATCCAATGTGTTACTCGCAGTTTCTTTATTTCAGACAATTGATTGGGAAATTTAATATGAAAACTCGCCTGACTGACATGTATTGAACCTTGCGTATTCTTTTAAATACACATAACAGGATAGGCTTTGAAGACGAGGTTAATCTTACAGGTTAATAAATACAACAACTGCCATATTTCATAACGCATGGCCTTGTATGATTCTCCCAGTCTGCAGGCTAGATATGTGAGAAGCTTATGATGTAACTGCAGTTCACGCTTTGGGTCAAGAACAAATTGCATCACTTAATATTTTAGCTTTATATTCAGGCAGGATGGGGGGAAAATGCAGCTTCACATTTCTGGGTAATGAATCTTACATTATTAATGGCATGAATGGCGAATATACTTGAACTCCAGCACTGAGGCCCTGCGCTTCAAGTTCATTAATGTCATTCTTGAGCTGAGATATTACATCCAACGTTACAGTATGTACCTTTGCGTCCCAAAACATGTTCAATGATTGAACAATACATCACTCGCTGCAAAACTTAACAAATGCTACGCTAAGAGATTTCCTTAATATTTCACACTACATGCATGCTAAACCTATAGATGTGTGTGTCTATGCATTAGAGCTGCACAATATATCGTATAGCATCGATATTGCAATGAGATCATTCGCAATAGTCTCATTGCAGGATATGCGATGTTGAGTGTGTATTATAATTTATCATTTGCACGTGTTTTTGAGGCCTGTGATTGCATAAGAATTTTATAAACATTCAGGTATGAGAAATTGTACCGTTTGTGTACTTAACTATGATTAATTTTATTGAATTATTTTTATTTGTATCATTCAGTCACTATATTTAAATACTGTTAGACTCTGGAAATGATAAAACTCTTTATATCAATTGTATCTTTTTCTTGATTGTATTTATAGGTTGTTATGCATGAAAATACTCATAACACATGCAGATACAGAAACGCACCGCAAGTAGTACAAAGTACAGACTACAGCAAAAATGTGTAGGGGGACCCCAAAAAGATAATAGATTGTTTATTAGATTTTATGCAGATGCAAATAGCAAACATTAATTCATCAATCTGATTAAAACACCTGCATGAAAATACTGACAACATATGCAAATAACCACAACAAAAATGTGTTGGAGGACCCCAAAAATTGTATAGATTGTTTATTAGATTTTAAGGCTGCATTAGGATTTTAAGATGCACTCCCACTGCAGAATCATCCCAGTTGATCTAACATTATAAATTCTTTCCTAACAGACATATGTTGGTGCTTTGCTATTCTTTGCTATTGTAGACTGTACCGTTGACCAAGTAAAAGCAGGTCTAATGTCCAGCGCAGAGTGCATTAGTTATGTGCCTATGCCGGTTCAAACGCTTAATACAAACAGGATGTACAGCAATACACAAATATCTTTACATATGAAAAAATTAAAGGATTAAAATGTTACAAAAAATATTATTTACTACATAAATATAAATTATAAAAAAAACACTACCACTATTTCTTTTTTATGTCGGGGGGCTTTTTCAGTTATTCATGACAAATTGCTTTGGTAAAATGTTGTTATTATGAGCAGTATTATTTATTATATGCAGATTTACATTTGTTTTAATAAAAGCAAGTTTAATAAATATTAATATTTGTTTTAATAAAACCCATCTGTTGGGTTTTAGAGACGTTTGCATCACTACATGGGTAATAAGAATACGACGTGTTTGGATATGAGTTTTTTTGTTTTTTTGTTTTTTTTGACCACACTTCATTATTATTGTTCATTTATTTGTTTGCTGAAAATTAGAACTGAATTTAGAAATAGTTTTGAAACAAATCTTTGCGCTTAAAAAACTAAATTAACTATGTAGGCTAATGGATGTCTTCAGTAGAGTGCGTACAACACTGTTTCCTTATCCTTAAAAAGTAAAGGAGTAAGGTAAAGAGTAAAAGTAAAGTAAAGTAAAGAGAAAGTAAAGAGGCCGAACGGAGCAGGCTTGTTCTTTATCCTTGCTCTGCAGATGGTCTGTTTAACTATTTTCTCGCTAGTGAAGCATTCAATTTTTCCATTCAGATCCTCCACTTACAAAGTCCGCCATGTAAATAGTGAATGTGCCATGGCGTGACGTAGCTGACTCTTAAAGGGAATGGGAAATTAATTAATGTTAGTTTAATGCATGTTATGCTCAAAACACGCTCATAACTCATTAACAGAATAAGCACAGCATTGGTAGACCTCTTGCGCGTGGCTCAAACCATATTTTTCTGTCTTAAAAATAGCAAAAGTGGATTCGGTCACTTCCTTAATGCTTTTACGCCAACCTTTGACTTTGCACCTAGATCATTAAAATAGAGCCCATGAAGTCAACAGGTGAATATGTATCATAATCATATCAATGTTAGATTTTTCCAATATTGTGCAACTCTACTATACATGTGCGTGTCAGTAAAACATCATGTTGGAAGTATTAAAGTTGAAAATAAAATAAAATAAAATAAAATAAAATAAAATAAAATAAAATAAAACAAAACAAAACAAAATAAAATAAAATAAAGTAAAATAAAATAAAATGCTAGTGGGTAGCACGATCGCCTCACAGCAAGAAGGTCGCTGGTTCGAGCCTCGGCTGGGTCAGTTGGCATTTCTGTGTGGAGTTTGCATGTTCTCCCCGTGTTGGTGTGGGTTTCCTCCGGGTGCTCCGGTTTCCCCCACAAGTCCAAAGACATGCGGTATAGGTGAATTGGGTAGGCTAAATTGTCCATAGTGTGTGTTTGTGAGTGAGTGTGTATGGATGTTTCCCAGAGATGGGTTGCAGCTGGAAGGGCATCCGCTGTGTAAAAAACAAATGCTGGATAAGTTGGCGGTTCATTCCGCTGTGGCGACCCCGGATTAATAAAGGGAATAAGCCGAAAAGAAAATGAATGAATGAATGAAAACTCTTCACGTACCTTAACT